>CM045758.1:125998970-126198970 GCA_025200525.1 Camellia lanceoleosa
GAGGGCAAGCATGCAAGCATGAACATGAACTTTTATGTACAAACATGTAAAAAGGTAAGGGCGCTTAACCAAGCAAATGATGGTCTTAAACATGACTTAGGCAGCCCTAATTAGCCCCAAAAGCAGTGGCCAAAACCAATGGAAGTGAAGGCCAAAATGCAAACAAACATGCAAGCACTCATGATCCAACACTTAGGCATATAAAGGCAACTCTTAAGCACACTTAAAGAGACCAAACAATAGACAATTAGCATGCAATATTAGCTCTGAAAATCATGTCAAAATGTGGTGCCAAACCAACTCAAATGAGACAAGCATAAGCATGCAAGCATGGTCCAAGTACTTAAGGCAAGTCATGGAGGCTTGAACCAAGGTCAATTCCACCAAGCCTCACAAGGCTAAGGAGGCTTAAAACAGGTCAAAAGAAGGCTTAAATAAAAGCCAAGGGTGCACCTAGATGGCATCTAAGTGGCTCAAATCCAAAGGCATCGTAATGACCAAAACATGGAGCATACAACACAAGCTTTCAAAGCAACAATGAAGCCTCTAAGGCAAGTATGCAAACATGTTAAATGGACTGAAATTTCATGCTAAGTGGTTCCAAATCTTTGAAATAATGCAAGCAATGCATGCTATACACTTATGCATAAGGCCAACAAGCCAAATACACAAAGGGGCTACACAATGCATGCTAGGGTCGACCCAAACAACCTAGGACAGACCTTATACATGGCAAACAAAGCACAAAGCTTCACAAGACTAAGCCTAAAACATGCTAGAATAATGGTTTACAACTTAAGGCATGTTAAGGCAACAACAAGGCATTACAAGGTAGGTATGCAAGGCATGCATGTTGTACCAAAACCAACACACAACAAGGTTGTATCATGGCATGATAAGCATGGAAAATAGCCTAGACATGATCAATACACACTCTAACATGATGCTCCCTCAAGAGGCCAAAAAGGGTCCCTTTCAAGGACAACAAGGAGAGGGGGTGGCCCTCCCCTTTTGGAGACTTCAAGGCACCATCTCCACCACTGAAATCCCTCAAGATTTCAGTGGTAAAGAGGCCCAAACACCAAAGTCTCAAAACTTGCACAAAAATAGCACAAAAAGGAGCCTTACAAGGCTTAGGAGGGGTCAAACAAACCCAAACCACAAAACACTCTTAATAAACAATCAAGAGGGCTAAAAAATAGAACTTTTTTTGTATTATACACTAAGCACAAAAATAGCTCTAAGATAGGTAGAAAAGCAATGCAAAAATGGGGAATAAAAGGGAAGTTTCTCACCCTTGTAGGCCACCTTCACAAATGATGCTCCAATAGCCCTCCTTGGCTTGAATCCAGCTCCAAAACACCAAAACCAACCCCTTAGAACCTCAGAAGCCAAAGGAAGGTGAAGCACTAGGTGTTTGTGTGCAATAGTATGGACTAAAACACCTAGAACACAAAGAGAGAAAAAGAGAGATAGGAGATATGTATGAACCCTAACCCTAAAACCAGAGCTTCTCTCTATGTTTTTCTCCAAAATTTTCTAACCTAATGCCAAGAAGAGACCCTTCTCTTATAGGCAACAAACTTGTAAAGCTTATACAACAAGCTTACAAGGAGAGCATCCTCCATACTGCGTATATGGAGGGAACCAATACTACAGTGTCCTAAAATATCTGCCAAGCGAGATGAGCGATGTCGGTGGCCAAAATAAGCTGCCGACCGCAACAAAGAGTGCCGACCGGCCATATACATTGCTTAGGTGGCAACAAAAACCACCGGTGGCCTCTAGCCCTTGCCGGTGGTGTGTGGGGATGCCTCACAAGGCATTCCTGCCCCTCAGGCAATACACAAGTGTTTGGTGCAAAACCAGGACACAAAGCAGTCGAGTTCGGAGATCCCGAGGCGTGGCGAGACCTCGGGAACTCCAAACAAACACAAACATGGATGATCAGAGTGTTCAAGCGGTGGCGTCCAAGTCTTGAGGATGGTCAAAATGGGGTGTCTACATGGTTAAATCGATGGCGAAAAAATGAAAGGAGTTGGTGGTGTCCCACCATCTCTCCACCAAAAGCGCCATCGGTGTCCTCTGGCGGGACAACGCGATAACCCAATCTGAAGGCCCACGAACCGCCGTCGACTAAATCGACTGACCTCAGGAGCTCGATACCAATCTCTAGCGTGGTAGAGCCATATCCCTGCAGTCGAGAACCAACCTGCATTGAGAATGAATACATGTCGATATGAAATGAATGAGCTATTGTGTGCAAATGAAATGAATGAACGTGCGCCAAATGAAATGAATAAAAGGCGTGTACAAGTAAATAAGTGCGTCTTGAAGTAAAATAAATTATAGGCAATTTGCGTGTTCAACTCTCAATCGGTGTGTCTGCGTGTTCACCTTCAATTTGGCCGTGTTCGAGAAAATCCGAGTTAGAGTGCGTGTTCTACTCTCAATCGATTATTGTCTTTGCGTGTTCACCTTCAATTTGGGCTGTGTGTTGGAGAATCCTAGTTAGAATTGCGTGTTCTACTCTCAATCGGTGTGTTCGCGTGTTCATTTTCAATTTGGGTACGTGTGTTGAAGAATCCTAGTTAGAGTTGCGTGTTCTACTCTCATCGATTAGTGTGTCTTCGCGTGTTCACCTTCAATTTGAAGTGTGTGTTTAGAAAATCCAAGTTAGAGCTGCGTGTTCTACTCTCAATCGGTGTGTCTTTCGCGTGTTCACCTTCAATTTGGGTCTTGGTCGGAGAATCCTAGTTAGGGTGCGTGTTCTACTCTCAATCGGTGTGTCTTCGCGTGTTCACCTTCAATTTATAAAACGTGTGTTGGAGAATCCTAGTTAGGTCTGCGTGTTCTACTCTCAATCGATGTGTCTTTGCGTGTTCACCTTCAATTTGGGGGTGTGTTGAAAATCGAGTTAGGGCTGCGTGTTCTCTCTCAATCGATGTGTGTTGTGTGTTCACCTTCAATTTGGAGTGTGTGTTGAGAATCCGAGTTAGAGCTGCGTGTTCTACTCTCAATCGATGTGTCTTTGCGTGTTCACCTTCAATTTAAAATTTGTGTTCGGAGAATCCTAGTTAGAGTTTGCGTGTTCTACTCTCAATCGATTAATGTCTGCGTGTTCACCTTCAATTTATAAATTTGTGTGTTGAAAAATCCGAGTTAGGGCTATGTGTTCTACTCATCGATTAGTGCCGTGTGTCCACCTCAGCGATGGGCTGTGTGTTCGACATCGAAGAATGGGCTCGTGTTCATCTCAAATGTTTGGGCTGCGTGTTCAACTCTCGTCGATTAATGTGTCGTGTGTCCGCCTCAACGATGAAGTGTGTTCGACATCAAAGAATGAAATTTGCGTGTTCATCTCAAATGTTTGAAATTGCGTGTTCAACTCTCAATCGATTATTGTCTTTGTGTGTCCACCGCAGCGATGGCTGTGTGTTCGACATCAAAAGAATGGGTACATGTGTTCATCTCAGAATTCAAGTATTGGCCCGTGTTCAATTCCCTACCAGTGTGTTCCGTGCGTCTGCAATCAATTTATGGGCCCAGTGTTCAGAAATTCAAGTGATTGAACTATGTGTTCAGAATGCAAAATGGATGCTATGTCATGAACTAAACATTCTAAATAAGCTGCTTACTCAAAATGAGCAGACAAACATGGCAAAGACACGAAGTGCATGAAAAATGCAGAATATGTTACAGAAAAGGTAAAAAACGAAGTAAATACCTCTCGTGCCTCGTGGGAGAGGTGATGCTCACAGCTCCACGGCAGATCTCCAGTGCTCGATCGGTAAAGTCGAGTGAAGTAACGACTGCGGAAGAGCGTGTCTTACGTGAGCGTACCTCTCGGGAATGAAGGGTCGAACCCTCGAAGGCAGAGTCATGACATCAAAATCATCCTCGGCACCCGGAGGACCTCCGCCGTGAGGAAAATGACCGGCCATTTCAGAAAATCTGCAAAAGAAGCAAAAAAGAGCAAAAATGAGCCAAAATTGGAAAAAGTCAACAAAAGTCAACTCTGGGGAAATGAAAAAGTCAACAAAAGTCAACCCCCGAGAAAATCTTCCAAATGTTGAGACAAACTTACCTCAAGTGGGAAAATGAGAAAAGAAGCCCCGAAATCAAAATTTAATCGGTTCAAAGTGTTTAAAACTGAAAGTTTTCATGAAAACAACTTGCGTGGGGCATTGGAAAACGTGTATGGAGCTTAGATCTGAAGAGGAAAATGGTTTGGGAAGGAAGAGAAGAAGATTTCGGAGCTGTGTTTATGAGTTCAAAGTGTTTGGGTGAGAGAATATAAAGAAAAGAAGGTGAAAAGACCAAATTGCCCTTGATTTGAAGCGGTGGTGGCAAGCCATTCTCTTTTTGAAAAGCGGCGATGGCCTCCCTTGGGAAGATAATTGGCGGTGGTGATCCCCACATGCTCACCTAGCTCTTGCAAATTTTGAGGAAGATTGGTGTTTCCGGGACCTGAAAAAGTTCAAGAAAAGTGCACTTTCTGTCGTGAAACCGCTCCGCTGGAATTTCACCTTCAACTTCTGACATGTGACTCATCATTACTCATCAAAATCAAGGTGTATCCTTTTTGAATATGTTGTAACCACTCCGGGAGGTGAATCGGAGGTTGCGATCGAATCGCCCTCGCCGAAGCAGCGCATTTCTTAAGCTCGTTGTTTCGTAACAAGCGTGCACCGATTTATGCTCGTTTTGCATTATCATGCACATAACTTGCATTCTCATGAACATGCTTGCATTGTCATGCATGTTTTCTTGATATTACCATGCCTCTGTGTTTAAGCTTGCGTTGCCACGCACGCTCCTTTCTCGCACTGCGATGCATTCACTCATCGACCTGCGCGTGTGCCAAACTTCGATATCACATTGAATATATGTTGTTAGATATGTTGTGCTTGTTGAGTTTCTTTCTTTGGCGAGCCGCGATATTGTATATGCGGTTCATTTGAAGTAGTGCGACGAACGAATCGTCAGGTATAAATATCTTCTCCGTGTGAGGCGGCGGCGAATTGGACAATTCTCCGCATTCTTAGCTGTATGAAATGTAGTTGTTGCTTTGCATTCTTGCTTAAAGCGTTGCATCTATTTGCGAATACTTGTGTTCTGACTGTTGCATGTGCATGATCATTAAGTTACATCTAGCTCTGTGCATGTCGCTTTGCATTTTGCCCCCTTGCCTGCGGGCACGCCTGCGGGCATATCTCTGTTCATCTTGTATGATTGTCTAAGTCTTGACCTTGTCAAAATGGGTCGTCTCTAGGCTTTGACATTCCTCCGTCATTTCTTGACTTAGAGGTTCTGTCAAAGAGAACTATGGACACCCCATTTTTGACCGACCTTAAGACTTCGAGCGTCACCGATTGGCGCTTGGTGATGTTGCATATCAGCGCTTTCGAAGTTTGAGTCTCGGTGAGCCCTGCCTCCGGACTTCGAGGCTTTACGTGCCTTGCCTCGGTTTAACCAGACTCGATTTTCTCTGTTTCTTTCCCTGAGGGAGGAGAGGTCTAGTAGATCATCTCTCGGTGGCGTGGGCTACATTTAAGTGGCCATTTTGCCCATTTCGGAGCCGATTCGGTTTTGAACCCGTCGGGCCGTCGCCTCGGTTGGGACCGCCTAACTACCTCTGTTTGCTCCGGTTTTTGGCATGCATCCTATTTACTCCCTTTCCAGGGACACTATGGTCTCAGAGACCAACTTCGTGGTCGAACATCACACGGTGCCATGAGGCAGTTCGGGACCTCATTGCGCGTTTGGCCGGAACCTTTGTTTTACATCGGTTTTCATTCATTTTTGGCGGTACCTCTGTTTCATCACCGGGAAGGCGGTAGAAGGGAGGGAGGCCAGCAATTGTTTGAGCGACGAGTTATATTCCATCATCGCCATCCGACGCCCGTTTTTCTCACTTGCAAGCCAATGTTGACCAACCTAGGGTCACTTTTTCAATCCTAACTCCCATATTTGTGTTGTATACACATGGGAGGACACCAAAGTTGGTGGCCGGCCGATAATTCCACGACCCTTTTGAACCCCTTTGAAAAATGGCTTGTTCTCTCCTATTTCACTTTCTCGATTTTGAACCACGGGGTTATGTTGAGGTGCACAGGAGGACACCTTTTGTGATGGTCGGCGAGAAATTCAACTTGACCATTTGCCCTTGGCCGGCCGCCCACCTGCAACTCAGAAAACTAGTCGGCCAGCTTTCTCAGGGTGAGTACATTACAGCTGTGCATTGTTTTTGCCTCCAAAACCTGTATCCGGAGGGAACTTTTTTGGAGGGAAACTTGATGTAATTTCCCGCCCCTTTTTCCCTCATTTTCTCCCTCTCATTTGTCTAGATAACCAGTTGCAAAAAACCTAGTTTGGGGTTCTACAAAATTGCTTTGAGCTCTTGCATGCATATCTCCCTCCATCTCTCTCATTACCTTCAAAAAATTCCCAAGTTCTACCCCTTTTTCATATCACCACCACCACCACTCCATTTCCAGCAGCTTGGAGCTCTTCTCAGAGGCTTGGAGGCACCATTTCTCAGTTCAAAAGGCAGCCAAGGAGTAGTCTTCAAGGGTAAGTTCATTTTCCCTCTTTTTGGCCTTATTTTGTACGATTGCTTAGCCCTATTTTCTTGCTGTTTTGAGCTCCAACCAAAACTGAAAATTTCATTTTTTTGAACTATATTCCATGTTTCATTAAGGGCTCATTGCGGTTTGAAGCTTCTTTTTGGCACTTGCTCCATTATCCTCTTGAATGCCATTATTTTGCATGATATTTTTAGCCTATGCGTGATCTGTTTTGGAGCATGTCATAAACTGTAGATAGGCTTATTTTGAGCCCTTCTTCAACATTGAAGAAGGGCTCAACACTGTTGGGGACCTCCATGTATCACTTTCCATTGTACCCCTCTTTGGTCCCTATTTTTGCATGATTTATTAGCTTATTGAGATTCTGTTTTTGGACCTTGATCAAAACTTAAAGTGGCCATATTTTGACCCCCTTGTCATGTTTCATTAAGGGTCTTTGTATGTTTGATGAATATTTTGTATACTTTGTGTTATAGCCTCCTTTGAGCCTCATCTTGCATGATATTTTGAGTGTGTTTTTATACTGTTTTGGGGGCTTCCATAAACTGTAAGTAGTCATATTTTTTGTCCCTCTTTAGTGTTGTAGAAGAGTCTTTTTATGTTTGGGCTTTGCATCTACCACTTGCTTCATCACCCCTCTTGCGGGCCCATTTTTGCATGCCAATTTAGTCCCATGTGTACTCACTGTCTTGCCATGCTTTGTACTGTAAAATACTTGTCTCGGGGCTGCCTTGCTTCTTCTTTTACACTTCATGTCCTAATTATGCATGCTTTGTATAGCTGTAAGCCATTTCATGTACCTAGTTTTGCATTTCGGGAGTGATTCCATGCATCGGGTGTCATTTTGCCATGTTTCGGGGCTGTTTTGCCCCTCATTTTGCTACTGTTTTTTGCATGTTTGCATACCATATTCCATGTCTTTTCCATGTCTCATTAGAGTGGCATTTCGGTCCCTGAGAGTCGGTCCTCGGTTTGCGCGCATGCGTGCACGCATTTCGAGTTGTCTTGTTTTCATCTGATGGCCTCCTATGTGAGTGTGGCTGAGCCCCTCTCATTTTGGTGTAAGCCCTATTGCATTGCGTATGCCATTTCATCCATAGCATAGTGTATGCTCGATTGTGTATCACCTCGTGTAGCGTGTATGCCATTCCATAACATTGTGTATGTTAGGATTGTATCTTAGTTGCATTTCACGCATATCATGCATATTGTATCGTGTTGGGATAGGAGTTGCTTTGGGCACGGGAAATGAGAATGCGTTCCGTGTACTGGTGACGGAACGAGTCCCAATTCCCAAGTCACCGACACTCCAGATTATCCATGATGGAGTTAGGTTTTGTTGTAGTGTTCATATGCATTCATCCTATATTGAGCTGTGCAATTCGGCTCCTCGGCCGTCATGCATCGAGATCGTGATTGGTGAATGCGAGGATCGAGACATGCATACATTTGTGAAAATACATTGCTATGCCCTTTCTGCTCTCTGTTGCGACATATCAAGAATCGGCGATCTTCGAAGGCTTGTACGCTTTTCAAGAATCATTGCAAAAGCGAGGCTATTGGGGCATTCGATTGGATTTTCCCATAAGCGACCAAACATGCATCATGCCATCATCAGAGCGAATCAAGGCGTCCACGGCTTGCATGCGATTTTATTATTTTCTTAGTTAATTTGTAAATTAATTAGGAATTTGTACATTATTTGGGTACTATTCTTTCATTAATTTGTACATTTATTTGGACCCTCGTGCGAGGGCAAAATTGTAATAAGTGTGGGTGAGTGTGATGTATGTCTTCCAATCCCACGTCTTTCTTCCCTTTTATTTACCTTATGATGGTTAGATTAGGGCATATTTCAATTGTATCTGATGTGATGACATGTTTGCATCATTCATCTGTTTTGCACGCACTTTCGGCGCATCATACAAATGCATTTGTATTTCAATTCCAAGTTGAATACATGTTAGTTGTAGCATTCCATATACCATGTTTAGAATAGCCGAGCTGCTATAGTTGCATCTTTGCATGTGTTGCATTAGGCATTTACGTATACTTTAGGATCATGCATGATTTCTAATGAGTTTGTTTTGGCTTGGAATACTCGGTGAGTTTTATGCTTTAGCATCCTTGCATCGTGTGAGTGATTTGCCATGAATAGCATGCTCACCATGAGGCTACGTGTTTATGTGATATAAGCGCCTTGAATGCTGTGGGTGGAGGTTGTGTTATTTGGATTGGAACAATTCATCAAATGTTTGTTTAAGCCCACTAGGCGGTGGCAAAATCATGTTTTTCTAAGCCCACAGGGTGGCAAAATCTGCATTTTAAGCCTACCTGCGGGTAGCTAACCATCTTTCAAAAACAAACATGAAATGTTTCGTTCCAGTTCAGGTGACTCAGTCTATACTTGTATACTGTGCGCATCACATAGAAACCTAGACTAAGAACCAGAATAAGAAAGCACAATGTTTTCAAAATCGATATCATGGTTAGTAGAGGCCGGTCTTTGGCCCGGCGAAAGTGCTCACAGTGACCTTCAATCGTGCCCAAGTTCTCGGCGAGGCAACTTTGGTGATGACGGACACGTGGCCTTAGGCAACGAGTCAGGGTTTCCTAAATTTCCCAAAAATAAAATATTTAGGTGGCGACTCTGTATCTGGCAAAGCAGTCCATGTTTGGCACTTCTTTCAAAAAAATCTGTTTTTTCAAAATGATTTGCCGGATTTGGACTCTTTGGTTCAGATTACGAACCGTGACTTCAAATCGAGTATGCGAGGTCCCCCAGGACTTGTTACAATAGGGTTTGAAAAGCTCAAAATTTGTGCCATTCAATGAGGACCCTGAGCACTTAACAAGCATACACACTCATCATTAGGCGTGCAAGCGATGGCGTCCAAGTCATAAGGCGGTAAAAATGGGGTTTCTATAGTTGCCCTCTTTGACATAACTTCGAGTCATGAAATAACGTGAGTGGATGTCAAAGCCGAAAACGACCTATTTTGACAAGGCCGTAAGACTTGGACAAACAAATAAGGCGAAAATAAATGGTTGCACCCATAGAACGCCTACATATCCATTTGTAAGGAATCAAACTAGTGTAGTTTTGGAGCAAGATGCAAATGATATGCATGCAAAAAACTTTAAAAATTTGGACTCACACGCTTCACGAAGCTCACTATTTTGAAAACTCATGATCATACAAGATGATGTGATAAGCAATAACTTGAGTGCAATAAGCAATAACGGGATAACAACATATGAATGAGTAGCTTCAAGCTTAAAACCAACACGGGTTCCATGCAAAAGATCTAAAACACACTCGACCACGCCAAAATGCGGGGCGAAAAAACATAAATGAGGTTGTGTCTCATGCATCTTGAGAAACTAAGCATAAACGCTCGGGGTCACATTTCATCGTCTGAGATGAAGCGCTTTCGGGGCGCTCTTCGTGCATCCAGAGATAAAGAAATTGCTCAAGCTGCGCTTTATGCGTCCCAAGATAAAACACGTCCAGGGTTGTGCTTCATGCGTCCTCATATACAAGAGAAACTGCTCAGGCTTGTGCTTCACGCGTCCTGAGATAAAACATGCCCAGAGTTGCGCTTCACGCGTCTCAAGATACCACTCGGGCTCGGGCTTCACGCTTCCCAAGATAAAACACGCCCAGGGCCACACTTCACGTGTCTTGAGATATAAGAGAAACCGCTCGGGCTCGCGCTTCACGCGTCCCGAGATAAACAACAAAAGATGCAAAGAGGAATGAGCGTGTGCAATAGATAAACAGAGTAAACAAGTGCGATAGATGGACAAATGATGTATGATGGTAATTGAAAGCATGTTCTATGCAAGAAACAAGAGCATATTCTATGCAAAATTAAAAGCATATATGAGTACACATTCTATGCATGAATCATGAGTGATGCAAGGCACAGATGTGATATAAGTGTTTATGAAAATGCATGTTCTATGCAACAGTTGTAATTTGACAAAACAAAAACGATATTCGGTGGCAACTTCCGATTTACCTCTCAGAGGCATTGCAACATGTAATTTGGCACACTCACGCACTGGAATGCGGTTTTGAGCTCCCTAGGAAACAATCTGGACCCAACAATGAACCTTTCATACACTTTTCGGGAAACAAAAGCACAAAACAACATTAGGACACAGAAAAGGGCCATCGGCCACTCGCCGGCCACCAAGAGAAGCTATCGGCCACCTTGAGCCTCCCGTTTAAACTGGGTCCACCGGATGTGGCTGCAGGACACCGTGGCAGTTTCGGGGCAAATTAGTCTTTTTGGCTCGGGTCTTTAAGTATAGATCAACACACTTCATTTCCTTGCACCCACAAGGCCGAAATCACTTCTCGTCCCTCTCTAGGTACTTTCTCTCTCTAGATCCGTGCTTTATACACGTTTTCTAACACCCCACACAAACTTTTTTAGTAAAACCCTCTTGATTCTCTACATTTTGAACCGATCAGATTTTGATTTAAGTCACTTTTCTTGGATTTTCACCACTCTAGGTTTGTTCCCCTCGAGTTTCTCTCGAGTTTCGTGAACTTTCTCGAGTTTTGACTTTTTCTCCCATTTTCTCTCTCCTAGGGTTGACTTTTTCCAAGTTTACCCTCTTTTCTCTATTTTTCTTCACTTTTCACCTACTTTTCACCCATTTTCCAGATGGCAGACAATATGCCTCACAATGGAGCTCCTCCCGACGTTCCACCTGTATTTCTACCTATTACCGAGGTAGAGGAGCTAGCAGTTGCCGAGGCTTGTGTTGGGATTGGGTCTGCCAGATTGCCTTAAGTTTCTTGGACATTAGTAGTATGAGTAGTGGCTCTGGGGCTAGGATACCTGTGGGCGGTGCATGGGATGCAGAAGCCGCTACCGGTTATGGTTGTTATTGTTGTAACCTATTTATTACCTCAGCCTGATGGGCTATGACCTCAGCCTGACGAGTAGCATCTTGCTGTAGGGTTTAAATATTTGCTGAAGATGATGGATCAATTCCTCCATAGTGACTGGGGGATACTATGTCATCGGGAGAGCAGTGATCTCGTCGAAAAGCATCCCTAAACTGACTAGATCTTGGTGAATTAAGGGTGACTCTTTGTAAAAGCGAATCGGTGAATTCTGCCCGACTTTCCTTCGTCTTGTAACCGGTGGAAGTGAAGTAAACACGGGCTGTCCCCTAACAAGATCTTCGGCTTTGTAAAGCCTGTTGACTCGGGTCCAGAGTAGTTGGGGGTATCTGAACTTTCTGGAGCTATGGTGTTAAACTACCTAGCAAAAAGAAATAAAGCAGTAATCAGAAACCGCACAACACCTTAGCTAATGATGTTACCAACATAGATGCAATCAAAGCTGTAGAACTGCACTCAACACTGAATTCTGCCCCCCAAAATGGATACCAAACTTGCAACTGATATGCACATTCCTGTACAGTTTTACTGTAAAGCACATACCAGTTATGTAAGAGCCAAAACACCCTTATGAGGGGGTAAGGTTACCCTATCCTAGTTTCGTAAGGAACTAGGGTTCACTATTCAAACAAAGTGGTTTCACGCAATGGCTTGCCTAGGCTTTTCAAAGCAGTCTCTATGGCTTTTCAATATGTAACTAAATTTGAATGGTCAAAAGGGTACCTCAAGGTTACCTAATATACCTCTCACACCTAACACCGAGAAGTGAAAGGAGGATCAAACGGTACAGCGGTAGTCTAGATCCAAGGGTTGTGTTCTCATCATGGCAAAGCCTGTGACCAGTCAGCCTTTTGGCAAGCTTTTAGGCAAGCCTTCGGCAAACCATCCAGGAATAGCAAATGGCAAACACAGTGACTTAGGCGCACCAATGCAAATGCAATGCAGAGAAACATATAAGTGTAGATAAACTTTCATTTCATGAAGTTTGAGTCAAGTTCTCTAATTTTCCCAATAGAGTTGCCAGAAACTGTAGCTCGACTTTTTGTGCCCCATCTTGGAAGACAAATTACGCCCTACAATATCGGACTCTTGCAATTCTGAATCCAATCTCACAAGTGCAACGTGAAATAGATAATACACCAAAGAGTCCAAATCCGGCAAATCTTTTAAACAATCGATTTTGAATCAAATTGCCAAAAATAGATTGTTTTGCCAGATACAGAGTCGCCACTTAAATATTTTTTGAAAATTTAGGAAACCCATGACTTGTGACAAAGGCCACGTGTTTGTCATCACCAAGATTGTCTCGGCTCAAAAACTTAGGTACAAGAGGGGAAGGTCATAAATTAAGCACCCCCGCTCGCCAGATCAAAGATCAGCCACTATTAATCATGATATGAATCTTGGAGTTTTCTTAGGTGTGCAACCCACAAAAGGTGTAGGTGGGTTGCACACCATGTGCCACTTACACAAAAGGTGTAAGTGTAAGGTGTAAGTGTAAGTGTAAGGTGTAAGTGTAAGGTGTAAATGTAAGGTGTAATGTGTAAGTGAGTTGCACACCATGTGCCACTTACACAAAAAGTGTAAGGTGTAAGGTATAAAAGGTGTAAGTATAAGGTGTAAGTGTAAAGAATAAGGTGTAAGGTGTAAGTTGCACACCATAACCAAACCCATGTATCTTATCTACATTATATGCTCTTGTTCCGATTATTAGGCTAGCATTACTATGTAATGCGCATACACACAAGTATAGACTAATTTGCAAGAATTGGAACGTTTCGATTTCATGTTTGTTTTGAAAAATTGTTTCGAATATGTGCCACTTGAAAAAGTGATTGCATATAAACATTACTCAAATTATTCCAATTCAAGCAATTAGCCTTTATCCACAGGCATTCAAATAGTTTATCATTTAAGCATTTAGCCTCATGGCAAACATGCTAGACATGGCAACAATCACATTCATGTAATTACGCTAAAGCAAGTAAAGGCTCACCTAGTACTCAAAGCCAAAAAAAAGATGAAAGAGTTAGAATAATGCACAACCCTAACTATGTAATGTGATTAGTGTAACACATGCGATATACAATTACTAGGCTCGGCTACTAATATGGCATGTGAATCAATTCGATAGCATGTGGTCTAAGCACGTATTCAAAGAAGTGTTCAACTAACATTGCAATTTAGAATGATGAACTGAACCTCGGTGCATCCAATACAAGTGGATGTAAATATGAAGTATGCTAAACAAAACATGATGCCCTAAACTAATCATCATAAGCTAGTAAATAAAAGGGAGAAAAGGCGTGGGGTTGGAAGACATATACATTATTACAACATTTCACCCTCACACAGGAGGGTCCGAATAGCTAAGCTAATTAACTAGGTATTACAAAACGAAATGAATACCTTAGCTAAGCTGCTCTAACTAATTATTACAACAACAAATGAACTAATTAATTAACTAATCTAGCTAATTAAAATAATTACAACACGAGAAGAATTAGCTATTCTAACTAATTAATTACAAAGCCACAATTTTAAGAACAACACTAATATATTTACAACACGGATCACGAGGATCGATGGAGGCTCATGCATGAATCTTTGTTTCCACCCAAAAAGTCACTATTTACTGCTCTTGAATGCCTTTATTGCCTGATGGGAACATTTGCCTTGATTTCCACCTCCGGACCAACTATGTTACCTTCAAAAGTACCTTCTTTGGATTTTGCACTGGTGGCTAGCAGAGGGCCTGCCGTCCACTAATGATGGCCTGCTAGCCACAAAAGGAAGCCTGCGGACCACTAATGATTGGACTTTCTCTGCCTTGAGAGAGCAAGCAGTAGAGGTAGTGTATTCTCAAGGGTTTGTTTGCATAATTTACCCCTCTTTATCATTTGAACAACTCAAAGGAGTAGTAAGTTTAATTCACAAACCACCAATGGATGCAATTTCATTGCATGATGGCTTATGAATCAAGTGTGCAAATTCAATGAATGCAACAAAACAAGACTCTTAAAACCACCTCCCTATCATGAAAGATCAAGAGAAGTAGTTGACAATGAATCTTGAACCGTTTTCATCACTAATGAATATGAAACTACTCCAGACTCAAGGGTTCAATTAACCTCCAATTGAACCCAAACCAAATTATTATATTGCATTTTTTTATTCACCAATTTTTTTACTCCATTTTAATTACCTCTCAATTCTTTAATTAATTAAGTCCACAAGTGAATTTAAGTTCTCTAATGGAAAGAGAACGCAAACCAAGTGTTACTTTGGGCATGAAAGAGACATGATACTGTTGGTAATGAAACCCCAAAGGGATTAAACCATTAAGCATGACACCTCAATCTCATGCCTAAACATACAAATAATTTGAAACCACTTTCAAAGCAAAGAGAAAAGGCCAAGAAAGGTGGGAGGTTGCAGAGGTGATTAAAGGTGAGAACAAGTAAGAAAAGAACTAAATAAATGCAATAAACTCAAACAAGGTGGTGTCTAAGGCATAAAACATGAAACTTATGAGGACAATTACACTATAAGCATGCAATATAAGGCTCAAATGCAATGAACACTTAAAAACAGTCCTAAAACAATGCTATATAAGTCCTAAAACATGCTGAAATTAAGACAAAAATAGCTAGGACAATAAGCTAAAACATGGATCATGTTAGGCTAGTAAGCAAAACACGAGGGGAGGCTAATTCCTCTAATTTTGGACTTCAAACTATGATTTTAGCCACTGAAATAACTCTGAAAATCAGTGTTTAAAAGCTCAAAAAAAGATAGTGTAAAAGTGGGAAACACAAGGGTAAAGGCCTTAAGGGCAAGGTGTAAAGAAGGGTGAACCACCCCTCAACCTTTATTGGCCTTAAAACACAAGTTTCAGCCCAAAAATGCATAGTTTTTACAGCCCAAAAACAGTTGGAAAATAGTAAGAAAAAGAGTAATTAAAACAAGTAAAGTGGCAAAGCTTTATACCTCTTGAGGAGGAGATCACTTTTAAGCAATAAAATAAGAAAAACACACCCTCAAGAGCTCAAACAAGGTTCAAAGATATCTCAGCTTAAAGTTGGAGAGGATTGCTTAGGTGAAGAAATTTGCAAGAGGAGAGAGAATTGGAGAGGCGAAAAATTTTGCTCTAAAATTTTTCTAACCCCAAAGCAACATGGAGGTCCTCTATATATGAGAAACATGAACCTCCTCGAAATATCGACCATACACGTTGGAGCAGATGTAAGCATCTGTGGAAACAAGTGGCACAACTGTCACAAAATATTTGCAAAACACATTGGTGGCTAGCAGGCCACTAATAATGGCTGGCAACCAGGAACAGTGGCCGGTAGGCCAGTTGCACCTCTTTGACAAAACTCGAAGTCATGAAATGACGTCAGTGAGTGTTAAGCCCGAAGACGACCATTTTGACAAGGCCGTAAGACTTAGACAAACAATCAAGATAGAAATAAATGGTTGTGCCCACAGGCTGTCTACGTATCCCTTTGCAAGGAATCAAACCAACGTAGTTCAGGGGCAAGACGCAAATGATATACACAAAAACTTTGAAAGCTAGACTA
Organism: Camellia lanceoleosa; assembly: GCA_025200525.1. NCBI lineage: Eukaryota > Viridiplantae > Streptophyta > Magnoliopsida > Ericales > Theaceae > Camellia > Camellia lanceoleosa. The sequence continues at coordinate 126,015,068 of CM045758.1, forward strand.
ACACGCATCGCGAAGCCGGCTATTTTGAAAACTCATGATCGTGCAAGATGATGCAATAAGCAATAATGTAATAAGCAAGATAATGAGATAATAACATATGAATAAGCAGCTTCAAGCTTAAAACCAACACAGATTCCCTGCAAAAAGATCTAAAACACACTCTGACCAAGCCAAAACACGAGATAAGGAAAGAAAACACCGATCAGGGTTGCGCCTCGCGCGTCCTGAGAAACTGAGAAACAAAAATATCTCGCAGTCGTATTTCACACATCCCAAGATAAAAACCTCTCAAGGTCGCGCTTCACACATCTTGAGAAATAGAGGAACGAAAACCACTCAGGGTCGCGTTTCACGTGTCCTAAGAAACAAGAAAAATAGCTCGGGTTTGCGCTTCACGCGTCTTGAGATACAAGAGAACCGCTTGGGTGTGCGCTTCACGCGTCTTGAGATAAAACACGCCTAGGCCCACACTTCACGCGTCCTAAGATACAAGAAAAATCGCTCAAGCTTGCGATTCATGCGTCCCGAGATAAAACATGCCTAGGGCCACTCTTCACACATCCTGAGATACAAAAGAACCGCTCGAGCCCGCGCTTCACGAGTCCCAAGATAAAACACGCCTGGGGCCACGCTTCACGCGTCTTGAGATACAAGAGAACCGCTTAGGCTCGCGCTTTACGCGTCCTGAAATAAAACACGCCCAGGGCCACCGATGGTAGATTCGAGGCAAAAATGACTTTTTACTTCAAGTCTTTAAATATATGACTCAAGGCTTCATTTCCTCACACCCACAAGGCCGAAAATTCTCTCTCTCTCTCTCTCTCTGGGTACTTTCTCTCTCTAGATCCATGTTTTATATGCATTTTCCAACGCCCCATGTAAACTTTTTTCGTAAAACCCTCTTAGTTCTCTACATTTTGAACCAATTAAATTTTGATTTCGTTGCTTTTTCTTGGATTTTCACCACTTTAGGCTTGTTCGCCTTGAGTTTCTCTTAGGTTTCGTGAACTTTTCCGAGTTTTGACTTTTTATCCCATTTTCTTTCTCCTAGGGTTGACTTTTTCTAAGTTTACCCTCTTTTCTCCATTTTTCTCCACTTTTCAACTACTTTTACCCATTGTCCAGATGGCGGATGAGACTCCTCACGATGGAGCTCCTCTAGAGGTTCCACCTGTTGCTGAGGTAGAGGAGCCAGCAGTTACAGAGGCTGATGAGGCGGGAGAGGGCATTGAGGCTAACCTTGAGGCGCAGTTTGCGCCAGAGGTCAAGCCAGAGCCATTACCATTAAGGTTGCAACCCTTTGTTCCGGCGACATATCATCCTTGCACGCATATATTACCGCTTGGAGGCATTAGGTATTTCAGCGACTTTGCTGGCGATGTACCAAAAGACCTCCTATTGAGGAAGCCGGCCTCCCTCCTTTCTTCTAGCGCTACTGAGGTATGAACTATGTTTTCATGCATTCCTGCCTTTCCTTTAACTGCATTTCTTGCACCGCCTTTCATCTGATTGCACTTTTATCAATGCATTTCATCTAATTCACATGTTCTTCTCTGCCACAGGGAGGCTCTCGTGCCAACAGAGGGTACGAAGCAACGACGGCAAGGGACTAGCACAACGAGCTCCTTGCCGGGATCCGTGACATCGTCAATGAGACTGCTTCGGCCTTTTCTGCTCCGGCCTGACATGCATCATAGCGAGACGCTCCCTTCTAAGAGCGCTAGTGGAGAGGTGGTGGGACACCACCAACTCCTTCCACCTCTCTACTGCCAGGCAGATGACAATGACTCCCTACGACTTTGCCATGATCACAGGCTTAAGAGTAGGGGGCAATCCAATTCGATCCTTTTTGACACAGACATGGGTGAGTGGGAGGCTGCTTGGATCGACCTAGTGAAAGCGCGCCCACCTCTGTACTGGCCAGCTATGGTGAGATACAACTGGTTCGCCGAGTAGTTTCACGGGAGCAAGCACGAGATGTTGGAGGAAATGGAGTAGTATGCCCAGGGCATCCTAATGTTTGTCCGCAGTACCACTTTATTTTTGAACAAGTGGAACACCGTGTATTTATATCTGTTGAGCGCCCTAGTGACCCTTCCTAGATGCCTTCTCGACTAGGGTGAACTGGCCTCACCACCCTATATGGCTATAAGAGCTCCACCTCCCGTATGAGGAGCGCGCCGGATGCTATTGGCGAGACTGGGAGGTATGCATTTCAGTTCTCTCTTTGCACTTTACACTTTTTATTTCACATTTTCTGTTTTATATCTATTCAACACTTGTGCTTTCTGCTTTGCACTTTCTGTATCTGTTCATGCGTTGTGCTTTCTTCTTTGCACTTTCTGTATCTGTTTATGCTCTGTGCTTTCTACTTTAAACTTTCTACATCTATTCATGTTGTGCACTTTCTGCATCTATTCATGCCCTGCGCTTTCTGCTTTGCACTTTATGCATCTATTCATGTCATTACTAACATCATTGCCTTTTCCTTACAGTTATGGGTTTATGCATATATTCTAGCCCTCACTCCAAAGCCTATAGAGGAGCTTCCCCTTGTGGTTCCCTACTCAAGACGATATGACAGTTGATGTCAACGCCGGAGTCGCGAGACCTTTGCCTTCTTTCACCATTATTTTGATGCTGTGGTTGCCGTCGAGGTAAGTCGATACTCATAGTCATTTTTACTTTAATACTGCTCTGATTCACCCTTTGGCAAATGACGGCAACTAACAATCTGTACAACCTCTGTTTGTAGATCGCGTGGTAGCCCTGCGCCATGATGTCGGTCGGGGTGACAGAGTAGTATGTAGGAGCCTAGGGCACATCGCTTCAGTTCTTTGGAGGTCCCAGTCTGCCAAGCTTGATTTTTGAGCGAGAGATTCGTTCGCCAAACTGTGGGCTTGCCTAATCTAGTCGTTTCGATGCCATCTCTAGAGTCTATGAGAACAGCGGATAACCTATCTGCCGACACAGTCATATAGTTCATGGTATGCTTGGACGCTGACTTCTTCAGAGGAGAGGGCGATTACACGAAATTTATTCAAACCCACCTTATGCCTCCTCTGACAGGCACTCACGCGGACAATGGGGCAGGGACTCCTGTGGCAGGCGAGGTGACACGGACGACTAGGGCCCATACTAGATGGGCTCTCCCTGTTGAGCAGACTATTTGTGGGCCAGAGCTTCCCACTGTGCTCACATGCTGGCGGCCGATTGGGACTTCTTATCCGATTTCAATTGAGCCAGCGGAGGCTGGGCACAAGTATGTCGGAGTTCAAGGCTCGTCCCAAGTATGGACCACATTTTACAACTTGCACCTCCACATTTCCATTTTAGATATGTTTATTCCAGACACTGATCATCCAAATGCACTTGCAGGCATCTATAGAGTGTACAAGGAGCCTCCTTAAGCTGGTGGCTTCTCTAATGGGTATGGTGCAGAGGAGGGAGATATTGTTTGGTCTCCACAATATCCAGGTAATTTCATTCAATTTGCGATTCATGCTATCACGTTTCCACTGATACACTGGCATTTCAACTGTAGTCTTTCCCAAACTGCACTGATACTCTGCATTGGCACACTGTACTCACACACTATATCTAATTTTTGCATGACACTTATTCTGCATACTATGCCTGTATCTGATACACACACTGTAGCTGATATGTTGACAATTGTTTCTTCTTTTTCAAATTCCATCTGCACTAATGGCACCAGTAGCAGCAACACCTCCTTTAGCAGTAGAGAGGAGAGAGAAACATGCACCAGCTTGTGACCGAGATGTGAGCTGCGACTGAGGCAAAGATAGGGGCACCGAGGCTAAGCGATCCTTTAGAGCCCATTTTAAGCAATGGTGATCTTTGAGTAGTGACTCAGGAGGTAGTGAGTCGGCATTCGAGTCATCGAGCATGGAGACAATGATCTTGGCTCGGGGTTTGAGAGTGGAGGCGACACCGAGGACTCTAAGATAGAGGCGGAGATGATCTGGCTCTAGTTAGAATCGATTCAGCAATGATCCCGATGGAGATAGTGCTCTCGAGTCCCCTCTGAGAAAGAGGACGAAGAGGGCATCTTGAGCCTGAGGCGACTGGCGTTGATTTTTTTGTACTTTTTGCTTAGATTCTTTTTGTTTGGTAGCATTAGCATATGTATAGCTTTAGATAGGTTTATTTTTACTTTTGAAAATTGTGCTCCACTTTTGTAAAAAACCATGTTCGGAATAAAATCTCACAGTTTTTATGAAAAATGTTTGTCATTTTTACATCATGAGCACCATATTTGCATGAAATGGACATGGAATTGAATTGGCCAAGAGAGCGCTTGATTGAAACAATGTTCTTAATCAGGTAATGAGCCGACCAACAACCAAAATACAAAATACAACTCGATAAACGAAGCAAAAATAACTCAAATACAAATAAACAAACTTGCTAAAACCAAAAAGACTCAAGACAAGACCTTAAAACACTCAAAGATCAAGACAAAACACATGCTCCCAACACTACCCAGCACACAAGTGGACGGCAGGTTAGAAAAGAGAGCTGTCGACCAGAGAAGGAGGTTCCTTGCCAGGGGAGGTGGCCTACCGGCCACTACTGTGAATAACCTCCAGATTATTGACAGTTGGTCCACTCATAGCCTTATCTTCTACAAAAGGTTCTGCTTTGTGATTTTTTCTCCAGAACCTCATTTCAGCTACAATTTCTTCCATAAATGGAGATATTCCTTGTCGAGAAGCTCATGGATTGGATAGCTGCTTTAGACGGCACGAAAAAGGTAAATTTATGGGGTTTCGGCATAAATGCACTTTTTTCGTTGAGTCGTACTCCACTTTGTTTTCTGTTCCTTTATGCTGCAGCCTAATGCTGGGACCCAATTACATATGTCTTTCGCTTCGGCGGACAATTAATATGCTCGACACTTGAAGAATTTCAAGCATTAATGGAATCTCGGTGCTATGAAATCATGCCTCGGCCCACTTTAGCCAAGCTTTGGGATGGAAGTGTGGTGACTCACACAAGCTTGAACTTTGGCCCTGACGGAGTGCTAGACATACCAGCAAATTGATTCATCGATTATCCGATATTGGTGACAGAGCCGACCTTCTTTGGCAAGGGTTTCGGCAACATGCCCTCTGCTTATGTATGCTTGCACATTTTCTTCTTGCTCCTAGTTTCGGCAGATCTAGCATTCGATTGATCGAAGTGGCCTAAGGTCTGAAAGAAGGTAAGAGTTGCATTGGTTTGGCACTGGCCGAGACCTTGATGGGTTTAGATGCCTTCCATCGGTGAGAGACTACCAGATTCACAGGGAGTCCATTACTTCTTCAGGTATTGTTTCCCACACTTTCTCATATGTGTTTCTTACATCACTCGGTACTCATGCTCTATTTTTCTCTTACAACCCTTTTCTTACTTTTCTCTCAACACACATCTCTCTATTCTTTGATCTCTCTTTTCTTTCATCCCCTCCCGGGTATGGCTTATGGATGAGCTGAAGGTAGTGGTCTCTTGCCCTGAGTACTCAGCTCGAGGTTATTTATTCCACCACCAACTAGTGGATTTCCCCAACAAGGGATGGCGGTGTAACTGGATGTACAGCAGGTCTGCTGTTGACATAGCTTGGCGTTACCCTTGGCTTAATCTGACTGAGATGAGTTACAGCATGGCTCGACAACCTAGCATATAGTTGATTGGCCTTAGGCACTGCGTGTTCTACTTTTCCTTCCGGTTAAGACGTTAGTTCGACCATGCTTAGACCCGCCCAGAGGAGGGGGTAGAGTACCCTGGTTTCATTAAGATTAAGTGGTTCACACTTGGGTAGGTACCTCATTGCTAGTAGGACAATAGAGCTTATGGCCCTACCCTAGTTTGATCATGCCCTTCGCAAGCTTGGCTTGGCTCGAGGATGAAGCATAAGCCGGCTCACTTTAGCTTCAGAAGCTTCCACAAGCACGGGCAAAGGACACATGAGCACCTGGTTCACCAATGGCCCTAGTTTATTGCTTTGTCCGTTCTTTTCAAGTTTTTCTAATGTAATAAAAGCAACTTTGATTTGTATCAGAGAGTTGGAGAATTTTATGTTGAAATGAATGAAATTAAAGTTGTGAGCACCAAAAATTTCCCTTTTGGTCCAAAAATGATCTAAGTTGTAAAAGGTACAATTTTGAACAAAATCAACTTTTATTAAAACTTTTCAAAACCATTTTCGAAAAGGATCACCACCTGACATGCACAGAATCAATCCTCAAGATGTACAACCTTGAATCAAAAGATCATAAATGCCCCTTGATTGAACACCACTACTCTACATTGTAACCAGCTCTTTTTCTCGAAGTAAAGATCACAACCGAGCTCTCAGGTAAAGAACAAACAAAGATGACTTGATCAAACACATGGACATGACAGTTGAGTTGGAGGTGATTACAGGCAAACTTCAAGATGAAGTTGCCTACGTATCCCAAAGATGGGAATTAGGCCTTACGTAGTGCGGTTCAGGTTCACTCGAGTATTAACTCTCTCATTTTGGGCTCTAACTTTAGCCAAAGTCACCCTTTAGGGTTTTGAACCTTGCGAGCTTAGTTTTTCTTTATTTCTAATTTTTCATGGTCTAACTTTTGCCTAGGTTGACCTTCTGGGTTTTCCGCCTACTGAGCCTCTCAGGGATAGTATTTCTTCAACTTGTCCACGTTGATCGGTTGTGAAAATTCCAAGCCATCTAGGTCCATGAGAATAACAGCTCTACCTGACCAAATAGCTTTGATGATGTAAGGACCAATCCAATTAGGGTCATGAATGGGAGCTCGATTGTCTTTCAGCACCATATCTCCCTCCTTGAGATTCCGAGACTTAACTTTCTTGTTAAAAGCCCTAGCAATTCTGCGCTAGTAGCCCTGAACATGATACAATGCTTTCAGTCTTCTCTCATCAAACAGCATCAACTCTTCAAATCTACTATGTTGCCAGTCTGCTTTTGCTATTTGACACTTAGCTATAACTCGTAGTGACGGGACTTCTATTTCAATTGGCAAAATAACTTCCATCCCGTAGACGAGAGAATAAGGAGTTGCCCCTGTAGACATTCGGATTGAAGTTCCATAGCCCTAGAGTGTGAATGGCACTTTATCTGACCAATCCCTGTATGTCTCAACCATCTTCTACAAGGTCTTCTTGATGTTCTTGTTGGCGGTTTCAACAGCTCCATTAGTTTGCGGCCTGTATGTAAATGACTTATGAAAAGCCACATTGTATTTCTCTAACAAGTCTATCACTTCTTTCTTGAAGTGGAAGCCATTATCTGATATTATCTCATTTGGGACTCCATATTGGCAAATGATATTTTTTTTGATGAACTTAGCCACATGCGATGCTTTTAACACTGTTTAGGACTGAGCTTCCACCCACTTTGTAAAATTGCCACCAAGATATATTCACACCCATTCGATCCTTTTGGCGTGACTGCGCCAATGATGTTGATTTCCTAGACTGAGAAAGGCCATGGCGAAGTCATGCTATACAGTTTTGACGGTGGAATATTCATGCGATTGGCATGAATTTGGGATTTTTGGCATTACTGAACAAAACCAATACGAGCCTCCTCCATGGTGGACCAGTAGTAACCTTGCCTGAGAATCTTCCGGGCTAGCATCACACTGTTCATATGCGCCCCGCACCCCCTCCACGGATGGCCTCCACCAGGCGCTTTGATTCCTCTTCTTTGACACATAACTTGTGCATTCCCCGATGACCTCTTTTGTACAGTTTACCTCCATAAATGATAAATTGGACAGTTATTCGTCGTATTCCTCTTTTGTCCTTGGCATTTGCCCCTGGTGGATAAATCTCATTTTCTAAGAAGTTCCAAATATCATAGTACCAAGGTGTAGCTCACTTTTTCGCGCCCCCTTTCGAAAGTTTGAGAAGAAGCCTTACAGTTCAGATTCCTGCGGTTTTGAATCTAATATCACAAGTGCAATGTGAAATTGATAATCACCAAAGAGTCCAAATCCGGCAAATCTTTTGGAAAGAATTGATTTTGAATAAAAAATGCCAAAATTGGACTGCTTTGCCAAATACAGAGTCGCCACCTAAATATTTTATTTTGGAAAAATTTAGCAAACCCATGACTCGTGCCAAAGGCCACGTGTCCGTCATCACCAAAGTCGCCTTGGCTCAGGAACATGGATACAATATGAGAAGGTCAGGAATTGAGCACCCCCGCTCGCTAGATCAAAGATCAGCCTATACTAATCATGATATGATTTTTATCAACATTCTGTGCTCTTGTTCCAGTTATTAGGCTATCTTTACTATGTGATGCGCACAAGCAATTATAGACTAGTTTCCCCGAATTGGAACAACTCAATTTCATGTTTATTTTGTGAAAAGGGTTTGATTTTTCCACCTCAAGTGGGCTTAAAGTTTGTGAATTTGCCACTCAACAAAGTGGGCTTAAACATACATTTATTGAATCGTTCCAATTCAAACAACAAGCCTTCATCCATAAACATTCAAGCAGTTTAGCAAGTAAGCATTTAGCCTCATGGTAAACATGCTAGTCATGGCAATCACTCACACTCATGCAAGTAAGCTAAAGCACTAAAAACTCACCTAGTACTCCAAGCTAAGATAAAACAAAAGAGTTAGAAAAAATGCATGTTTCCTAACTATACAAGATGTCTAATACAACACATGCAATAATGCAATTAATAGGCTCAGCTACTAATGCGGCATATGACTCAATTCAAAACATGCGGTCTAAGCACGTATTCAACGAAATATTGAAATGACAATGCAGTTCGAATGATGCACTGAGCCTCAGTGCATGCAGTACAAGATGAATGGATGCAAGCATAAAGCATGCTAATTGAAACATATCCCTAATCTAACCATCAAAAGTGGGTAGATAAAAGGGTAAAAGACGTGAGGTTGAAAAACATACACATTATTACATTACGCTCTCACAAAGGAGAGTCCAAATTAATAAAGCTAACTAGCTAAAATAATTAAGCTAATTAAGCTAATTAAGCTAATTATTACAAAACTTGAACGAATAATTAACTAACTATGTAAGCTAATTAAATAAGAATTTAACTAAGCTAGGCTAATTTAATATTACAACACAAACTAATTTAATTAATCTAAACTAATTAAATGAGTAAACTAATTGGCTACAACTAATTAAGCTAATTTAAATATTACAACACAAACTAATTAGCTACAACTAATTAATTTACAATAAACACATAATTAAATGCCAATTTAAACTAATTAATCTGCTAACTAGTCCCAGGAAGCAAGGGAGGCCCATGCATGCGAGGTTTCCACCCAAAGAATATCTACTATCTGCCTATGAAAGCCTCTGTTTGCGCAACCCTTGTACTGTTTCCTTCTCCAGATCAGCTCTGTCGTGCTTCACAAGAACATTGCCCAAAATTCACTAGTGGCCGGCCGGCCACCATTGAGGGGTTGATGTCCAACAGTGATGGCCTGTCAGCCAGTAACAGTGGCCGGCCGGCCACTGATGATCCACTTTTCCTTGCGGCAACAGAGAGCAAACAGGGCAAAAAGAGAGTATTCTCACAGGTTGTATGTACTATGTATCCCGCCTTATCATCAAAACATCTCAAAGGAGTGATACACATGGCTCCAAAAACATCAATCAAGAAATTTCATTGCATGATGGACAAAGAACCAAGGTGTACAAGTTAATAAATACATAAATAAGACTCAACAACCATCACCCTATCATGCATGATCAAGGGCAGTGGTGACCTATGAAAATGCCCCAATTTTCCTTGTGTTCAATTAACGTCTGATTGAACACATCAAAATACAACCAATTTCTTATCTTGCACACTTTTAGTTTCCACTTGTTTACCAATTTTAACTTACCAATCATTATTTAACCAATTAAGTCCATTGGTGAGAAGTCCTCTAAAGGGAAGGGAGTGTCAAACAAGGGGTAGTTTAAGGCAAGAGAGAGGTGCCATGCCGTTGGTAATGAACCCCCAAAAGAGGATTAAACCATTAAGCAATGAACCTCAATCTCAAGCTTAAACTATCCGAAGGTTAAAACAACCCTCAAAGCACATAAAGAGTGAAGAAATGAGGGAGATTGCAGAGATTATAAGTGCTAAAATGAAGTGTGAAAAGCACTGAAATATGCAATCAACTCAAACAAGGGGTGTCTAATGGCCTAAAACACTAAGCTTGTGCGGACTATTACACTACAACTATGCAATATAAGACTCAAATGCAATAAATAGCCAAAAATAGAGACAAAATAGTCTAAAATAGAGCCTAAGACATGCTGGAATGAAGCTACAAAAGGCTAGAAAATTTAGCTCATACATGGAGCTAACTAGGCTAGCAAACAAGACATAAGGAGGGGAGGCTAACCCCTCCAATTTCGGAGATCAAAACATGATTTTTCCCAGTGAAAATACTCTAAAATTTAGTGCTGAAAAGCCCAAAAAGAGATAGTTTGAAGGTGGAAAACAAAAGTGAAAAAGCCTTAAAAGCAAAGGATAAAGAAGGGTGAGATACCCCCTAACCTTAAAAGGCCTAAAACACCAATTTTAGCCCACAAAAATAGAGTTTTGTATGGCCCAAAAACAGCCCAAAAATAGGGGAAAGAGACAGAAAAACAAGTATACAAAACAAGCTTAAAAGACAAGTAGTATACCTCTTGAAGCAAAGAATAATTTTAGGCACTAACTCATGCTAAAACAACCTTCAAGAGCTCCAAGAAGGCTTCAAGGAACCTCAGCTCAAAGATGATTAGCTTTGGTTAAGGAAGTGTATGCAAAAGTATAGTATAACAAGGCAAGTGTGCACAAATTGGCAAGAGAAAGAGAGAGAGAGAGAGATTTTTTGTTCCAAATTTTCTAAACCTCAAAAATAGGGGAGGAGACCCCATATGTATAGATAAACAAGCATTTGGCTAAGAAATATCCATCCATACACGTGTATGGAGATGAAGACAATTGTGCCAACAGCTGGAACAGTTGTCAACAAAATATCTGAAAAAAAATAGTGGTAGTCGGCAGGCCACCAGTGATGGCAGGCTCAATTTGTGGCCGACAGCCACCAGAGGTTGCAGACTTGAAGGTTTTGGTCCAAAATAGGGCATAGAATGGATGAGGTTTGAAGGCTCAAAGATAGGGCATTCCGCCGAGGACTTTGGGCACTAAAATGAGCACAAACAATCACAATCATCGAGTGCACAAACGATGACGTTCAAGTCTTGGGGACGGTCAAAAATGGGGTGTCTACACAAGGTTTTTGTTTTGCGATTCATCTATTACGGCGATAGTTTCATAAGTTGGCGTGTATTTCTGCTCGATGATAATCGGACACATCCGGACTCCAAGTGGGATGTCTACCATAGAAGACAGAGTTGCTAAATCATCCGCAAACATGTTGTTCTCTCTCAACAGATGCGTGAAACTCAGCTTTTCAAACCTAGGAATCAGAACATCCAGGGTCTGGTGATAAACCTTCATGTTTTCTTCTTTTACTTTCCAGTCTCCATTTGATTAAGAAACAACTAAGTTCAAGTCCCCGATAACATACAATCTTATTGCCCCTAGTTCCAGGGTGGCTTCTAAACCAGCGATACACACTTCATATTTTGGTTCATTATTGGACACCTTGAACCGAAGTTTGAAGGCTAAAGGTATATGGGAGTCGTTGGGTGCTATCAGCAACACACCTATCCCATAACCGTACTGATTGGATGCTTCGTCAAAGTACATCGTCCAAGTCTCCTCCTCAACCTGCAAAATGGCTTCATCTGGGAACAAGTATTCCACCGCCTCATCCCCTTCTACCGAGTGATCTACCAAGAACTCTGCAACAGCTCTTCCCTGGACGGACTTGCGAGTGACATATTTGAGATCAAATTCGGAAAGAAGAAGCAACCAACGGGCTAGCCTACCCTTAAGCGTTGGTTTCTCAAAGAGATATTTGATGGGGTCTAATCTCGAAACTAGGATTACAGAGTGAGCTAACATGTAGTGCCACAACTTCCTGGTAGCCCATATAAAGGCTAGGCAAGCTTTCTCCAACAGAGTATAGCGGGTCTCATAATCTAGCATTTTCTTGCTCAAGTAGTACATGGCTTTCTCTACCCTATCTTCAGATTCCTAAGCGAGCATGTATCCCATGGTCGTGTCTATTACTGACAAGTACAAAATCAAAAGCTTCCCAGGCTCTGGCGACAACGACATAGGCGAATTCTGAAGGTACTGCTTAACCTACTTAAAGGCAAATTGACGTCGATCATCCCATCGGAATTTCTTCCCTTTTTTTAGAAGAATAAAAAGTGGTTCACAAGTCAAGGTTAATTTGCAAATAAACCGTCTTATGAATTGTACTTTACCCAGAAAGCCTCACACCTCCTTTTCAGTCTTTGTTGGTGGCCTTTCTAAGATGGCCTTGATTTTGGAAGGATCTACTTTGATGCCCTTGTGTGTGATGAAAAAACCCATCATTTCCCCTGCTGTTACGCTGAAGGTGCATTTCTGCGGATTCAACCTCAATGTCTATTCCCTGATCTGTTGAAAGAATTTATTCACGGTGGTGTAATGGCCCTCTCTTTCTTTGGACTTGACAATCATGTCATCCACGTACACCTTGACCTCTTTCTGGATCATGTCATGCAGAATGGTGGTTGCAGCCCTCTTGTAGGTAGCCCCAGCATTCTTCAACCCAAACGGCATAACCCGGTAGTAGTAGGTACCCCACGATATAGTGAATGCGGTTTTCTCTCTATCCTCAAGCACCATCAGAATTTGGTTGTACTTGGAAAATCCATCCATAAAGGATAGCAATGCATCGCCCGCAATGAAGTTAACTAACTCATCAATATACGGCAGAGGAAAGTCATCATTCGGACTTGCTCTGTTCAAGTCCTGAAAGTCCACACACACCTAGATTCTACCATCCTTTTTCGACACTGGGACATTGTTGGCCAACCAAGTTGAGTACCCAGATACTAACAAGAAACTTGCCTCAATCTGCTTGGTGACCTCTTCCTTGATTTTCAGCACCCAATCCGGACGGATTCTACGCAACTTCTGCTTGATGGATTAGGCCTCAGGGTTAAGAGGGAGTAGATGCTGTATAATCTCAGGATCGATTCCAGGCATGTCTTCGTAGGACCTCGCGAAAACGCCTTTGAAATCTTTTAATAAAGCAACTAAACGCTCGCGCTCCTCCGAAGACAACATGGACTCGATCTAGACCAGACGCAGATCCTTCTCAGTACCCACATTATTAGCAATGATTTCATCAGCACTGAGTTTAGCAAACCTCTTCTCTTCTTGATTAGTTAAGTTTTTCAAAACCAGAGGAATTCTTTCCTCTTCATTTTCATTAAAATTTTGAAAATCTTGGTCAATACAATAAATAAGCGGCACAGAGAAATACTCAGAATCGGCAGCATTTTCATTCATAAGTTTTGGCTCCTCAGTCACAACTGACTTAAAAGCAAAAGAAAAAGATGACCTGGAGAAAACCTTGGCATCCGGGTTACCACTCCCAGGAATACCAAACTCAAACTCAGAAGAACCAAAATCTGATTTTGACTGCACAAACTCAGTGGAATTCAATTCTAGCTCATCACCCGACTCAGAACTAGACAAATAGCCCTCCTCCAGCTGCCAGATAAGATATGGTGCCTGTGATGCATCCAAAATGCTGTTGGATGGGTTCATACCCGATTTTTTTTTTATCATGGAGATGGTAAGGTTATCTCTCAAGTTTTCTAAGTCAGCCGCAGAATTTGTAAGGAGACAAGCCAATGCTACCCCTACTCCAAGTTCGCTGTTGTCTGAGTCACTTTCCATACTCTGTTCAGCTTCAGTACTTGGTTCAGCCTTTTCCTTGGCATCACTATCTTGCGGCAACAGGTCAAAGAAAATTTTGAATCCAGGGACACACTGCTTCGTGGAATTCATCCAGGGCTCGGGAAAGCCACAAAAAAGGAAATCTTCTCCCTTCCGAACAAAGTGGCCATTTAGCATTCCCTGGATTGGCTTGTGGATGAGCTCATAGTGTTTCCTAGCTTGCTTGGCCCTGGCTCTGCCTTTGAATTCTTCCAATTTCCTGATCCAGTCCTCTTTGGTGGGTACATAACCCAAACCAAAGGCAAGTGGGTTGTGTGGCACATCTATTAGTGCAGCAACGCCTTTCCGGCTACTTCTTCCAAGTCCCATTCCTAGCACATGTCGCAGTTTGTTCATGAAATAGATAGACTGGGCACTGACATACATGCCCTCGTCTGCGGCCAAAATGGTCTGCACTACCCGGGCTTCAGCCAGAGTGAACCCTGGGAGGAATACATCCTCCTCGCCGTAAGTGATCTCCAACACTAGTGTAGTTACCTTTGGCGGGGGATGGATGGATGAATTCCCAAAAACGATTGTCACTCCTTTCCCGTGAGGGTATTTCAACATTTGGTGAAGGGTGGAAGAGACAGCTTTCACATGATGCAACCAGGGCCGCCTTAATAGTAAGTTAAAGGTAGCCGGCACATCCAGGACATGGAACTCGACATCTTGTTGAGCTGGGCCCATACGGACTCTGATTTGCACCGTGCCCATTACCTCTCTGCTCATATTATCATACGCTCGAATTACTTGGGCCGTAGGCATGAAGTCTGATGGTCTAAGGCCAATTGAATAAGCTGTACAAGAAAGACATACATTGATAGCCGAACCGGTGTCTATCGACACCACTGGCACTCATTTCTCCTTGAACTCAACAGATATATACAAGGGTTTATTGTGAGCTAAGCCTTCCGGCAGTAGTTCTTTCTCAGAAAAACCACCTAGGAAGACCAATCCCACAAGTTGTTCGGGGGTAGTGTCAATGGACAATTTAGCCTTGTCCACTGCTAAAAATATTGCCTGTCGATGTACCTAGGAGGCCATGAGAAGACCCCAAATTGAGATGTTAGCTTGGATTTTCTTAAGTTGCTTCAGCACTGCCTCTTCTTGCAGCTGCTTCTTTTTCTGTCTCTCAACCTCTTTGTCTTTTCCAGATGCCTCAGCTTGATTTAAGTGCGGTGGCTTAAAATACCGCCCACTTCTTGTCATGTGATCTATTTCTTCCACATACCACGTGTTGTCTGGAAGGCACTCACCCCAGTCTTCGTTGGTATGGGCCAGATGCAGATCGTCATTATCCCACCATACTCCTTCAGAAGTCGACAAACAGTTGTCTGGCTCCGTTTGTATTACTTTCACATCACAGGTATCCTCCACAGGGTGTTAGGCCATTACAGCTTCCTGGTTGTCTTCAACCCTCTCTTGTTTAAACTGCTTTAGTGCAACTTCCTGTTCTGTGTCCACAGTGCTCACAGCGCCCAGTTCCTAAGCTGAATTTTCCACGCTAGTGTTTTTCGACAGTTTTTCCTTTTCATCGGCCCTTTTGGCCACTACAGCAATTCCTGTTTCCTCTTCCTTCAATTTCATTTCAGTTCCTTCCTCCTTATCTGGCTCATCACTCAGCCATCTAGAATTGTCAGTTGATCTGTTCAAATGAAACCAGCCAATCTGCACATTTCTTTGATCCTGTTCGTTAAAGAATTACAGGTTGTCTAAATCCTCCTCTAGTTCCGCCAAATCATCCAACCTATGGCTCGGGTCATCATTCTTCACCACATTAACCTCCATTATAGTTGGTAACACCAATTCCGGCATGACTTGACTAATCGGCACAATGTAGTAGCTTGGATCGTACACCCCCTTAGGCAAGTCCTCAGAGCTCTCTGGTAACAGACTCATACTTTCCTCTAAGGCCAGCCTCCTTTCTGTTGCAACTGTCACCACCACAGGCTTAGGTTGAGATGTAGACGTGTCCATCATGCACAAATCTATGCTTTCAGGAATGAACAACGTCAGTCTTGGTAGGTGGGAAGGGGTAATATATATGCTAGGGTCGTAGGGGATGGCTAGTGTCTGGATTAGGTTTAGATTTTGAGATGGAGGAACTTTATTGTGGGCCGGGAGTGGGTTTGTAGTTACATTTGGTTTATGGGGTGGTGCAATCACCTTGTTGTCAATGAGATCTTGAATCTCATGACGCAGTCGAAAGCATTGGTCGGTATCGTGATCATGTTGTTGGTGAAATGCACAGTACTTTGTTGGGTTGTGTTTAGGTGGAAGAGGATAGTGGGCGAGGCTCGAAGGGTTTGAAGTGCCCTTTTTTAACCAACACCTTCATGGCTTGAGATAGGGTCATGTAGAGTTGGGTAAAGGCCCTTTGGGATCAAGCAGGGTTAGCTGAAGTTTGTGGAGCTGTATTGGCAAATGGGTTAGCAGTCTTGGTTATGGTGGTGACAATGCTCACATCTGACGGCCTCGCAGCTGTGTTACCACTGGTGGTGGCATTGGAACTGTGCACAAAAGGCCTTTTTGCCTACTCTTTCTCATCTCTTATCAGCCCTTGTTTCATGGCGTCTTCGATCTGAACTCCCATCTCATGGAGCTCGGTGAATATGAACAAAGGTAGGACGATCATTTTTTGCAACAACTTCCCATGCAAATTGTGAACTACCATCCTTATCTGATCTTCTGGGAAGGCCTTGTGGTCATCATTGAAGCTTTAGCCCTCAATCTCGTCACAAATTCTAAAAAGCACTCCTTCGGCTCTTGGCGTGTTATCTCAATATCACGAGTTATGACCTCGATCTGTGTATTATACGAGTACTGAGAAATAAAGACCTCAGCCATTTCCTCTCAATTCTGTTTAACAAAATCCTCTAACTTCTCATACCATATGGCTGCTATTCCTGACATGGTACGGCCAAAAAGAGACAGCTTCTGCAAACTAGACAGGCCCATCGGCCGCATGATGTTTGAAAATAGTCGTAGATGAACTATGGGACCTTTAAAGCCGTCGAATCGATCAATGTGCGACATTTTGAACCGATCTGACAATGTCACTGTAGAGTCAGTATACCCAACCTCTATGTCGGGGATGGAGTTAACACCTTGTGCTCTTTTGAATAACTTCTCCAGCTTATTGGCCTTAAGTACAGTTGGGTCAACCTCAAACTCAAATGGTGCCTCAGTTTGATACAGAGGTGCTTTGGAGGCTTGTGCTGGGATTGGGTCTGCCGAATTACCCTGAGTTTCTTAGACATTAGCAGTATGGGCAGTGGCTCCGAGTGCTGGGATACCTGTGGGAGGTGCATGGGATGCGGAAGCCGCTGCCGGCTGTGGTTGTTATTGTTGTAACCTGTTTATTACCTCAGCCTGACGGGCTGTGACCTCGGCCTGAAGAGCAGCATCTTGTTGTAAGGTTTTAACTGTTTGCTGAAGATGATGAATCAATTCCTCCATACTGACTTGGGGATACTATGTCATCAAGATAGGTGAGTGATGTCGTGCTGAAGACTGTCCCGGAGCCTGACTGGATGCAGGTGAATTGAGGGGTGACTGCTGTAAAAACTGAATCGGTGAATTCTAGCTGACTCTCTTCCGTCTCATAATCAATGTGAATGAAGTAAACACGGGCTGTCCCCTAACAAGATCTTCGGCTTTGCAAAGCCTTCAGACTCGGGTCCAGAGTACTTGAGGGATATCCGAACTTTCTGGAGGTATGGTGTTAAAATACCTAACAAAAAAAAAAAAAAACAGTAATCAAAAACTGCACAGCACCTCAGCAAATGATGTTACCAACACAAATGTAATCAAAGTTGCAGAACTGCACTCAACATTGAATTGTGCCCCCCAAATCGGATACCAAACTTGCAACTGATACGCACATTCCTGTATAGTCCACTGTAAAACACATACCGGTTAAGTGAGAATCAAAACACCCCTATGAGGGGGTAAAGTTACCTTGTCCTAGTTTCGTAAGGAACTAGGGTTCACTATTCAAACAAAGCGGTTTCACGTAATCCTATATTCGGGTAAGCATACTGTCCTAGTTTGGAACAGTTTCTATGGCTTTTTGATATACAACTAGGCCAAATGGTCAAAAGGGTACCTCAGCAAGGCTACCTAATATACCTCTCACACCTAACACCGAGAAATGAAAAGAGGATCAAACGATACAGCGGTAGTCCAAATCCAAGGGTTGTATTTCCATCATGGCAAAGCCCGTGACTGGTCAGCCTTTTGGTGAGCTTTTAGGAAAGCCTTTGGCAAACCATCTAGGAATAGCAGATGGCAAACATAGTTACTTAGGCGCACCAATGCAAATGCAATGTAAAGAAACATAGAAGTGTAGATAAACTTTCATATCATTAAGTTCGAGTCAAGTTCTCTAATTTCCACAGCATAATTGGTAGAAGCTGTAGCTCGACTTTTCTTGCCCACTATCGGAAGACGAATAAGCCCTACAGTATCGGATTCCCGTAATTCTGAATCTAATCTCACAAATGTAATGTGAAATAGATACACCAAAGAGTCCAAATCTAACAAATCTTTTGGAAAATCGATTTTGAATCAAGTTGCCAAAAATAGACTACTTTACCAAATACAGAGTCGCCACCTAAATATTTTTGAAAAATTTAGGAAACCCATGACTCGTGCCAAAGGCCATGTGTCCTTCATCACCAAGATTGTTTCGGTGCGGGAACT
This sequence comes from Camellia lanceoleosa, assembly GCA_025200525.1. NCBI lineage: Eukaryota > Viridiplantae > Streptophyta > Magnoliopsida > Ericales > Theaceae > Camellia > Camellia lanceoleosa. The sequence goes on from CM045758.1 coordinate 126,033,667, forward strand.
TAGGTACGAGAGGAGAAGGTCATGAATTGAGCACCCCCACTCACCCGATCAAAGAGTGGCCACTACTAATCCTAATATGAATCTTATCTACATTATATGCTCTTGTTCCAATTATTAGGCTAGCATTACTATAATTTGAAAGAATTGGAACTTTTCGATTTCATGTTTGTTTTGAAAAATTGTTTCAAATATGTACCACTTGAAAAAGTGATCGCCTATAAACATTACTCAAATTATTCCAATTCAAGCAATTAGCCTTCATCCACAGGCATTCAAAAAGTTTATTATTTAGGCATTTAGCCTCATGGCAAGCATGCTAGACATGGCAACAATCACATTCATGTAATTATGCTAAAGCGAGTAAAGGCTCACCTAGTACTCCAAGCCAAAAAAAAGATGAAAGAGTTAGACTAATGCACGACCCTAACTATGCAATGTCACTAGTGCAACACATGCGATATAGAATTACTAGGCTTGACTACTAATATGTCATGTGAATCAATTTGATAGCATGCGGTCTAAGCACGTATTCAAAGAAGTGTTCAACTAACAATGCAATTTAGAATGATGAACCGAGCCTCGGTGCATGCAATACAAGTGGATGCAAACATGAAGTATGCTAAACAAAACATGATGCCCTAAACTAACTAACATAAGCTAGTAAATAAAAAAAAGAAAGACGTGGGGTTGGAAGACATACACATTATTACAACATTTCGCCCTCACACAGGAGGGTCTGAATAGCTAAGCTAATTAACTAGCTATTACAAAACGAAATGAATAAATTAGCTAAGTTGCTCTAACTAATTATTACAACAACAAATGAACTAATTAATTAACTAATCTAGATAATTAAAATAATTACAACACGAGACGAATTAGCTATTCTAACTAATTAATTACAAAGCCACTATTTTAAGCACAACACTAATATATTTACAACACATATCCCGAGGATTGATGGAGGGCTCAGGCATGAATGCAGTTTCCACCCGAAAAAGTCATTGTTTCTGTTACTGAATGCCTCTGTTGCACAGTAGAACATTTGCACTGATTTCCATCTCCAAACCAACTCTGTTCTGCTTCAAAAGTACACTACTGGATTTTGCATCGGTGGCTAGCAAAGGGCCTGCCATCTATTGATGATGGCTTGCCGACCACAAAAGGTAGCCTTCCGGCCACTATTAACTGGACTTTCCTGCTACAACAAAGAGCAAATAGAGCAAAGGCCGTGAATTCTCAAGGATTTGTTTGCACAATTTATCCCTCCTTATCATTTGAACAGCTCAAAGGAGTAGTAAGTTTAATTCACAAACCACCAATGGATGCAATTTCCTTACATGATGGCTTATGAATCAAGTGTGCAAGTTTAATGAATACAACAAAACAAGACTCTTAAAACCACCTCTGTATCATGAAAGATCAAGGGAAATAGTTAACAATGAATCTTGAACCGTTTTCATCACTAATGAGTATGAAACAACTCAAGACTCAAGGGTTCGATTAACGTCCTATTGAACCCAAACCAAATTATTATCTTGCACCTTTTTGTTCACCAATTTTATTACTCCATTTTAATTACCTCTCAATTTTTTAATCAATTAAGTCCACAAGTGAATTTAAGTCCTCTAATGGAAAGAGGACTCAAACCAAGTGTTGTTTTGGGCATGAAAGAGATATCATACCATTTGTAATAAACCTCCAAAGAGATTAAACCATTAAACATGACACCTCAATCTCATACCTAAACAAACAAATAATTTGAAACCACATTCAAAGAAAAGAAAAAAAGCCAAGAAAGGAGGGAGGTTGCCGAGGTGATTAAAGGTGAGAACAAGTAAGAAAAGCACTAAATAAATGCAATCAACTCAAACAAGGTGGTGTCTAAGGCCTAAAACACCAAACTCACGAGGACAATTACACTATAAGCATACAATATAAGGCTCAAATGCAATAAACACTTAAAAATAGTCCTAAAGCTGTACTAAATAAGTCCTAAAACATGCTGGAATTAAGACAAAAATAGCTAGGACAATAAGCTAAAACATGGATCATGCTAGGCTAGTAAGCAAAATATGAGAGGAGGCTAATCTCTCCAATTTTGGACTTCAAACCATGATTTTAGCCGCTGAAATAACTCTGAAAATCAGTATTTAAAGGCGCAAAAGAAGATAGTGTAAAGGTGGGAAACACAAGAGTAAAGGCCTTGAGGGCAAGGTGTAAAGAAGGGTGAACCCAAGTTATTGGCCTTAAAACCCAAGTTTTAGCCCAAAAATACAGAGTTTTTACAGCCTAAAAATAGTTGGAAAATAGTAAGAAAAAGAGTAATTAAAACAAGTAAAGACGCAAAGCTTTATACCTCTTGAAGAGGAGATCACTTTCAAGCAATAAACAAGGCAAAAGCACCCTCAAGAGCTCAAACCTCAGCTCAAAGATGGAGAGGTTTGGTTAAGAGTGTAGAGGCAAAGATGAAGAGTATATAGGCAAAGGTGAAGAAATTTACAAGAGAGAGAGAGAGAGAGAGGAAAAATTTTGCTTCAAAATTTTTCTAACCCCAAAGCAAGATGGGAGGTCCTCTATATATAGAGAAAGATGAAGCTCCCTCAAAAACATCCAGCTATACATGTGGGAGTAGGTGCAAGCACCTATGTAAACAGTTGGCACAGCTATCACAAAATATCTGTAAAACACATTGGTGGCTGGCAGGACACATCAGTGGCCGGTAACTAGGAGCAGTGGCCGACAGGCCACCAGAGGTTGTAGGCTTGAAAATCCAAGGTTTTGTTCCAAAAACAAGGCAACAGGGGTGCAAGATTTGAAAGGCTCAAAGCTGTGGCATTCTGCAGAGGACTTCGAGCACTTAACAAGCATATATACTCATCATTGGGTGTGCAAGTGATGACATCCAAGTCAGGAGGGCCGTAAAAAATGAGATGTCTACAAGAACGTGCCCACCTTTGTACCGGCCGGCCATGGTGAGATACAGTTGGTTCAACAAGGAGTTCTGCGGAAGCGAGCCTGAGACACTAGAGGAGATGGAGTGGTATGCCCGAGGCTTCCTAATGTTCGTCTTCGGTACCACCTTGTTTTCGAACAGGTGGAACACCGTGGGTTTGTATCTGTTGAGCGCGTGGGTGACACTACCCCGGTTTCAGTTCTACGACTGGGGCGGAGCTGGCCTCACCACCCTTTATGGTTACATGAGCTCTACCTCCCGCATAAAGGGAGAGCGGATCAAAGGCTACTGGCGAGCTTGGGAGGTATGCACTTCACTTTTCTCTTTGCACTTATACTTTCTACTTCACATTTTTTGCTTTATATTTGTTCAACACCTATGCTTTCTACTTTGCACTTTCTGTATCTGTTCATGCTATGCTTTCCTTGCAGCTATGGGTTTATGCATATTTTCCAGCCCTCCAGAACCTCATTTCAGCTGTAATTTCTTCCACAAATGGAGATAATTCTTGCCAAGAAACTCACGGATTGGATAGCTGCTTTAGACAGCACAAAAAGGATAAATTTCTTGGGTTTCAGCAAAAATGCACTTTTTTCGTTAAGTTATACTCCACTTTGTTTTCCATTCCTAAATGTCGCGGCCCAATGCTGGGACCCGGTTACACATGTATTTCGCTTCGAAGCACAAGAAATGTGCCCGACTCTTAAAGAATTTCGGGCATTGATGGAAATCTGGTACAATGAGGAAATCATGCCTCAACCCTGTTTTGGCCACGCCCAAACTTTGGGACAGATGTGTGGGCTCACTTTGCACGAGGCTCGATCTTTGGCCCATATTGGAGAGCTAGACATACCCAGATTGATGCATCAATTTTCCGACATCAGTGATAGAGGCGACCTTCTCTGGCAAGGTTTTCGGCAACATACCCTCTGCTTATTGTGCTTGCTCATTTCCTTCTTGCCCCTAGTTTTGGCAGATCCAGCATTTGGTTAATCAAAGTGGCCCAAGGTCTGAAAGAAGGTAAAAGTTACATTAGTTTGGCACTAGCTGAGACCTTGATGGGCTTGGATGCCTTTCATCAGCGAGAGACCACCAGGTTTGCGGGGAGTCCACTACTTCTTCAGGTATTGTTTCCCACCCTTTCTCATATGTGTTTCTCACATCAGTCGGCACTCATGCTTTATTTTTCTCTCAAAGCCCTTTTCTTACTTTTCTCTCAACATGCATCTCTCTATTCTTTAATCTCTCTTGTTTTTCTTCCCTTCCCAAGTATGGCTTGTAGATAAGCTGAAGGTTGTGGACTCTTACCGTGAGTACTCAGCTTGAGGTTATTTCTTCTGCCACCAACTAATGGATTTCCCCAATGAGGGATGGTGATGCAACTGGATGTGCAGTAGGCCTGCGGCTAACATAGCTTGGCGCTACCCCTAGCTTAATCTAACCAAGATGAATTACAGCATGGGTCGGCAGCCTAGCATATAGTTGATTGGCGTCACGTACTGCGTGTTTTACTTTCCCTTCCAATTCAGACGCTAGTTCGGGCATGATCAGACCTGCCAGAGGAGGGAGTAGAATATCCAGCTTCATTTCTAGTTCGTGGTTCACACCTAGCTAGGTACCTTGCTGCTTGAAGGATAAGAGAACTTTTGGCCCCTGTTCGTAGTTTTAGTTATGCCCTTTCCGACGAGTGCTTGGCTTGGCTCGGCTCGAGGATGAAGCACAAGTCGGGCCCACTTTGGCTTCAGAAGCTTCCACAAGCACGAGCAGAAGACATAGGAGCACCTGACTCACTTATGCCCTTAGGTTATTGCTTTGACCATTCTTTTCAAATTTTATGATGTAATAACAGCAACTTTGATTTGTATCAGAGAGTTGGAGAACTTTATGTTGAAATCAATGGAATTAAATTTGTGAGCACTAAAAAAATTTCCTTTTGGTCCAAAAATGGTCTAAGTTGTAAAAGGTAAAATTTTGAACAAAATCAACTTTTATTAAAATTTTTCAAACAAAAGATCACCACCTGACATGAACGGAATCAATCCTCAAGATGTATAACCCCGAATCAAAAGATTAGAAATGCCCCTAACTGAACACCACTACTCTGCATTATAACCAGCTCTTCTTCCCAGAATGAAGATCACAATCGAACTCTCAGGTAAAGAATAGACAAAGATGACCTGATCAGACATATGGACAGGACAGTTGAGTTGGAGGTGATTACGGCCGAACTTCAAGATGAAGTTGCCTATGTATCCCAAAGATGGGACTTAAGCCTTACGTAGTTCGGTTTAGGTTCACTTGAGTATTAACTCTCTCCTTTTGCTCTCTAACTTTTGCCAAAGTCGCCCTTTAGGGTTTACAACCTTGCGAGCTCAAATTTTCTTTATTTCTAATTTTTCATGCTCTAACTTATTCCTAGGTCGCCCTTTCGAGTTTTTGACCTAGCGAGCCTCTTAGGGATAGTATTTCTTCAACTTGTCCATGTTCATTGGTTGTGAAAATTCCAGACCATCTAAGTCCATGAAAATAACAGCTCCACCCAACCAGATAGCTTTGATGATGTAAGAACCAATCCAATTGGATCTGAACTTGCCCCTAGGGTCATGGATGGGAGCTCGGTTGTCTTTCAGCACCATATCCCCCTCTTTGAGATTCTGGGACTTAACTTTCTTGTTAAAAGCCCTGGCAATTCTGCATTAGTAGCCCTGAACATGATACAACGTTTTTAGCCTTCTCTCATCAAACAGCATCAATTCCTTAAATCTACTCTGTTGCCAGTCCATCTTTACCGCCTGTTGTTCTTTCTTAGTAGATGTGTAAAAGTTAGCTTCTCAAACCTAGGCATTAGAACATCCAGGGTCTGGTGGTAAACCTTTATCTTTTCTTCTTTGACTTTCCAGTCTCCATTTGCTTGAAAAATAACTAAGTTCAAGTCTCCGATAACATCCAATCTTATTGCCCCTAGTTCCAGGGCAGCTTCTAAACCAGCAGTACATGCTTCATACTCTGCTTTATTATTGGACACCTTGAACCAGAGTTTGAAGGCTTAAGATATATGGAAGTTGTCGAGGCGCTATTAGCAACACACATATTCCATAACCGTACTGATTGGACGCTCCATCAAAGTACATCGTCCAAGTTTCCTTCTCAACTTGAAGAATGGCTTCATCTGGGAACAAGTATTCCACCACCTCATCTCCTTCTACCGGGTGGTCTGCCAGGAACTTCGCTATAGCTCTTCCCTTGACCGACTTGCGTGTGACATATTTGAGATCAAATTCAGAGAGAAGAAGCAACCAACGGGCTAGCCTACCTGTAAGCACTAGTTTTTTAAAAAGATATTTGATGGGATCTAATCTCGAAATTAGAATTACAGAGTGAGCTAACAAGTAGTGCCTCAACATCCAGGTAGCCCATACCAAGGCTAGACAAGCTTTCTCCAACGGAGTATAGCGGGTCTCATATTCCAACATTTTCTTGCCCAAGTAGTAGATGGCTTTCTCCACCCTATCTTCAGATTCTTGAGTCAGCATGCATCCTATGGTCATGTCTATTACTGACAAGTACAGCATCAAAGGCTTCTCCGGCTCTGGCGGCGACAACATAGGTGAATTCTGAAGGTACTGCTTACCCTTCTCAAAGGCAAATTGACATCGATCATCCCATCAGAATTTCTTCCCTTTCTTCAGGAGACCAAATAGTAGTTCACAAGTTAAGGTTAATTTGAAAATAAACCATCTTATGAATTGCACTTTACCCAGAAAGCCTCGCACCTCCTTTTCAACCCTTGGTGGTGGCATTTCTAGGATGGCATTGGTTTTGGAAGGATCTACTTCAATGCGCCTTTGTGTGATCAAAAAGCCTAGCATTTTCCCTACCATTATGCCGAAGGTGCATTTCTATGGGTTTAACCTCAACCTATATTCTCTAATCCGTTGAAAGAATTTCTCCAAGGCGATGTAGTGGCCCTCTTTTTGTTTGGACTTGACGATCTTATCGTCCACTTTCACCTCGACCTCTTTGGATCACATCATGCAAAATGGTGATTGTAGCCCTCTATAGGTAGCCCTGGCATTCTTTAGCCCAAACGGCATAACCTGGTAGCAGTAGCTGCCCCACAGCGTAGTGAATGCGGTCTTCCCTCTGTCCTCAGGCACCATCAGGATCTGGTTGTACCTGAAAAACCCATCTATAGAGGACAACAATGCATGGCCTGCAGTGAAGTCCACTAACTCATCAATGTGCGGTGGAGGAAAGTCATCCTTCGGATTGGCTCTATTCAAGTCCCAAAAGTCCACACACACCCAGATTCTGCCATCCTTCTTCGGCACTGGGACGATGTTGGCCAACCAAGTCGGATACTCAGATACTAACAAGATACCTACCTCAATCTTCTTGGTGACCTCTTCCTTGATTTTCAGCGTCCAATCCAGACGGATTCTACGCAACTTCTACTTGATCAGTCGGGCCTCGGGATCAAGAGTGATCCGATGCTGTACAATCTCAGGATCGATTCCAGGCATGTCTTCATAGGACCATGCGAAAACATCTTTCAAATCTTTTAACAAAGCAACTAAGCACTTGTGCTCCTCCGAAGACAATGTGGACTCGATCTGGACTAGACACGGATCCTTCTTAGTACCCACATTAATGGCAATGACTTCATCAGCACAGGGTTTAGCAAACCTCTCATCCTCTCGATTAATCAAGTTTTTCGAAACCAAAGGAATTCTTTCCTCTTTGTTTTCATTAAAATTCTGAAAATCTTGCTCAATACAATAAACCAACGGCACAGAGAACTACACAAAATCCGCAGAGTTCTTATTTAAAAGGTCCAGATCTTCGATTACAGACTCAAAAGAAAAGCTGAATGAAGACCTAGACAGGACTTTGGTATCCGGGTTATCACCTCCAGAAATATCAGACTTAGACTCAAAAAAATCGGAATCTGATCCCGACTTTACAGACTCAATGGAATCAGATTCTAGCTCATCACTTGACTCAGAACTAGACAGATAGCCTTCCTCCAGTTGCCAAATAAGAGATGGTGCCTTTGATATATCCAAAATACTGCTGATTAGGTTCACACGCGGTTCCTCCTTGATCATGGAGATGGTAAGGTTACCCCCTAAGTTCTTTGAGTCAGCCGTAGGATCTATCAGGAGACAAGCCAATGCTACCCCTACTCTAAGTTTGTTATTGTCTGAGTCACTTTCCATGCTCTACTCAGCTTCCGTGCTTAGTTCAGCCCTTTCCTCAGTATCACTGTTCTGTAGCTACAGGTCAAAAAAGATCTCGAACCCGAGGACACGGTGATTCAAGGAATTCATCCAGGGCTTGAGAAAGCCGCAAAAGGGGAAATCTTCTCCCTTCCAAACAAAGTGGCCATTCAGCATTCCTTGAATTAGCCTGTGGGTGAGCTCATAGTGCTTGTCGGCTTGCTTGGCCCTGGCTCTACCTCTGATTTCTTCTCATTTCCTGATCCAGCCCTCTTTGGTGGGCACATAACCAAGACCAAAGGCATGTGGGTTGTGTGGCACATCTGTCAGTGCTACCACGCCTTTCCGACCACTTGTTCTGAGTCCCATTCATGGAACATGTTGCAGTTTGTTCATGAAATAAACAGACTAAGCACTGACGTACATGCCTTCAACTACGGCCAGAATAGTCTGCACTACCCGGGCTTCAGCCAGAGTGAACCCTAAGAGGAATACATCTCCCTCACCATGAATGATTTCCAACACTAGTGTAGTTACCTCTAGCGGCGGATGGATGGATAAATTTCCAAAAATAATCGTCACTCCTTTCCCGTGAGGGTATTTCAACATTTGGTGGAGAGTGGAGGAGACAGTTTTCACAAGATGCAACCAGGGCCTCCCTAGCAGAAAATTGAAGGTAGACGACACATCCAAGGCATGGAACTCGACTTCTTGTGCAGCTGGGCCCACCTGGACTCTGATTTACACCATGTCCATGACCTCCTTGCTCGTATTATCATATGCCTGAATTACTTGAGCTGTGGGCACAAAGTCTACTGGTCTAAGGCCGATTGCATAAGTTATGCGGGAAGGATAGAAATTGATGCCCGAACTGATGTCTATCAACACTACCGGCACCTATTTTTCCCTGCACTCAACAGATATGTACAAGGGTTTGTTGTGAGCTGAGCCTTCCAACGGTAATTCTTTGTCAGAAAAGGTTAGGGTTAGCCTGGCGCCACCTAGGAAGACCAATCCCACAAGCTGTTCAAGGGTAATGTCAATGGACAATTTAGCCTTGTCTATTGCTGACAGTACTGCCTGTCGATGTAACCGGGAGGCCATGAGAAGACCCTAGATTGAGATGTGAGCTTGGATTTTCTTAAGCTGCTTCAACACTACCTCTTCTTCTAGCTGTTTGTTTTTCTATTTCCTGATATCTTTGTCTTTTCCAGATGCCTCAGCCTGATCTAAGTGTCGTGCTTAAAATACCGCCCACTTCTTGTCATGTGATCTATTTCTTCAGCATACGATGTGTTGTCTAGAAGGCACTCACCCTAGTCTTCGTCGGTGTAGGCTAGATGCAGATCGTCAGCATCCCACCATACAACTTCAGCAGCCGACAAACAGTTGTCCAACTCCGTTTGTATTACCTTCACATCACAGGTATCCCCCACAGGGTGTTGGGCCATTACTACTTTCTGGTTGTCTTCAACCTTCTCTCGTTCAAAGTGCTTCAATGCAACTTCTTGTTTTGTGTTTGCAGTGCTCACAGCGCCCAGTTCCTTAGCTGAATTTTCTATGCCAGCGTTCTCCGACAACTTTCCCTTCTCATTGGCCCTTCTGGTTACTACAGCAATTCCTACTTCCTTTTCCACCAGTTTTATTTTAGTTCCTTCCTCCTTATCCGGCTCATCACTCAGCCACCCAGAGTTATCGGTTGATCCATTCAAATCGAACAAGCCAATCTGTACATCCCCTTGATCCTGTTCGTCAAAGAGCTGCAGGTTGTCTAAATCCTCCTCGAGTTCCACCAAATCAACCAAGCATTGGCTCGAGCCATCCTCCTTAGCCACATTAACCTCCACCATAGTTGGCAATACCAATTTCGACATGACTTGACTGGTTGGCACAATGTAACAACTCAGATCGTACACCCCATTACGTAAGTCCTCAGAACTCTCCGGCAATGGGCTTATACCTTCCTCCAAGGTCGACCTCCGTTCTACTGCAACTGTCACCACCACAAGCTTAGCTTGAAATGCGGATGTGTCCATCATGCACAGATCTGTGTTTTCACAAATGAACAATGCTGATCTTGGTAGGTGAGAAGGGGTAATATATACGCTGGGGTCGTAAGGGATGGCCAGTATCATGTTTAGATTTTGAGGTGGACGAACTTGATTGTGGGCCAGGAGTGGATTTGTAGTTACATTTGGTTTCTGGGTGGTGCAATTACCTTGTTGTCAATGAGATCTTGAATCGCATGATGTAGTCAGAAGCATTGGTCGGTATCATGACCATGTTATTGGTGAAACACACAGTATTTTGCCAGGTTATGTTTAAGTAGAAGAGGATCAGGTAATGAGCGGGGTTCTAATGGTTTGAGGTGCCCTTTTTTGACTAGCACCTTTATGGCTTGAGATAGGGTCATGTAGATTTGGGTGAACGTCCTCTGGGATCGAGTAGGGTTGGCTAAAGTTTGTGGAGTTGTGTTGGCAAAGGGATTGCCAATCTTGGTTGTGGTGGTGACAACACTCACATCTAACGACCTCACAGCTGTGCTACCACTGGTAGTAGCATTGGAACTGCATGCAAAAGGCCTTTTTGCCTACTCTTTCTCATCTATAATCAACCCATGTTTCATGGCGTCTTCAATCTGCATCCATATCTCATGGAGCTCGGTGTAACAACTTCTCGTGTAGATTGCAGACTACCATCCATATCTGATCATTCTCATAAGGCCTTGTGGTCATCATTGAGGCCTTAGTCCTCCATCTCGTCACAAATTTAGAAAAACTCTCCTTCGGCTCTTGGTGTGTTACTTCGAGATGACGAGTTGTGACCTCAATCTGCGTGTTATACAAGTACTGAGCAATAAAGGCCTCGGTCATCTCCTCTCAATTCTTCTTAAAAGAATCCTCCAACTTCGTATACCATATAGCTGTTATTCCCAACATGGTTTGGCCAAAGAGAGACAACTTTTGTAGTCTAGTCAAGCCCATCGGCCGCAAGATGTCCAAAAACAACCGTAAATGAGCCATGGGATCTCTGGAGCCATCGAATCGATCAATGTGCAGCATTTTGAACCGATCTGGCAATGTCACTACAGAGTCGATATACCCATCCTCTAATGTCGGGGATGGAGTTAACACCTTGTGCTCTTTTTAATAGCTTCTCTAGTTTATTAACCTTGAGTATAGTTTGGTCAACCTTAAACTCAAACGGAGCTTCAGTTTGATACACAGGTGCTTTAGACGCTTGTGCTGGGATCGGCTCTACTGGATTGACCTGATTTTCTTGGGCATTAGCAGTATGGGCAGGGGCTTCGGGTATCGGGATACCTGTGGGAGGTGCATGGAATGCTGAAGCCGTGGTCGGCTGCGACTGCTATTGTTGTAGCATGTTTATTACCTCGGCTTGATGGGCTATGACCTTGGCCTGGCAAGCAGCATCTTGCTGTAGGGTTTCAACTGTTTGTTGAAAGTGATGGATCAATTCCTACATACTGACCAGGGGATATTGTGTCATCAGAATAAACGAGTGATCTTGTACTAGACTAGAAGTAGAAGACTGTCCCTGAACCTGACTAGACGCATGTGAAGTGAGGGGTGACTGCAGTAAAAACTGAACCAATGAATTCTACCTAACTCTCCTCCGTCTTGTCACCGGTGGGAGTGAAGTAAACACGGGCTGTCCCCGAACAAGATCCCAAGCTTTGGAAAGCCTTCTGCCTCGGGTCCAGAGTACTTGGGGGATATTCGAACTTTCTAAAGCTATGGTGTTAAACTACCTAGCAAAAAGAAATAAAGCAAAAAGAAAGTAGTAATCAGAAACCACATAGCACCTTAGCTCCGATGTTATCAACACAGATGTAATCAAAGCTGTAGAACTGCACTCAACACTGTATTCTGCCCCCAAAACAAATACCAAGCTTGCAACTAATATGCACATTCCTGTACAGTTTCACTGTAAAGCACATACCAATTAAGTAAGAGCCAAAATACCCCTATGAGGGGATAGGGTTACCCTATCCTAGTTTCATCAGAAACTAAGGTTCACTATTCAATCAAAGTGGTTTCACACAATCCTGTATTCGGGTAAGCATCATGTCCTAGTTTGGAACAGTCTCTATGGCATTTCGATATGCAACTAGGCCGAATGGTCAAAAAGGGTACCTCAGCAAGATTATCTAATAAACCTCTCACATCTAACACCAAAAAGTGAAAGGAGGATCATACAGTAGAACAGTAATCCAGATCCAAGGGTTGTATTCCCATCATGGCAGAGCCCGAGATCGATCAGCTTTTTGGTAAGCTTTTAGGCAAGCATCCAGCAAACCGTCCAGGAATAGCAGATGGAAAACACAGTGACTTAGGTACACCAATGCAAATGCAAATGCAAATGCAAAGAAACATATAAATGTCGACAAAAATTCACATCATGAAGTTCGAGTCAAGTTCTCTAAGTCCCTAATAGTCACAAAAAACTGTAGCTCGACTTTTCGTGCCCCCTTTTAGAAGACAAAGAAGCCCTATAGTATCGGATTCTCACAGTTCTGAATCTGATCTTACAAGTGCAATGTGAAATAGATAAACACCAAAGAGTCCAAATCCATCAAATCTTTTGGGAAATCAATTTTGAATCAAATTGCCAAAAATGGACTGTTTTGCCAAATATAAAGTCGCAACGTAAATGATTTATTTTTTGGGAAAATTTAGGAAACCCATTACTTGTGCCAAAGGCCACGTGTCTGTCATCACCAAGATTGTCTCAACTCGGGAACTTAGGTACGAGAGAGGAAGGTCATGAATTGAGCACCCCTGCTCTCCCGATCAAAGATCGGCTTCTATTAATCATGATATGCATCTTATCTAAATCATATGCTCTTGTTCCGATTATTAGGCTAGCATTACTATGTGATGCGCACACACACAAGTATAGACTAATTTGCGAGAATTGGAATGCTTGATTCATGTTCGTTTGCAAAAATTGTTTCGAATATGTACCACTTGAAAAAGTGATTGCATATAAACATTACTCAAGTTATTCCAATTCAAGCAACTAGCCTTCATCCACAAGCATTCAAACAGTTTATCAATTAAGCAATTAGCCTCATGGCAAGCATACTAGACATAGCAACACTAACATACAAATGCAATATGCTAAAAACAAGTAAAGGCTCACCTAGTACTCCAAGCCAAAAAGATAAAAGAGTTAAAAAAATGCATGATCCTAACTATGTAATATGACTAATGCAACACATGCGATGTGCAATTATTAGGCTCGACTACTAATATAGCACATGAATTAATTTGATAGGATGCGGTCTAAGCACATATTCAAAGAAGTATTTAAATTAATAATGCAAATTAGAATGATGAACCGAGCCTCGGTGCATGCAATACAACTGGATGCAAACATGAGAGATACTAAACAAAACATGATGCCCTAAACTAACCACAGTAAGCTAGTAAATAAAAGGGAAAAAGACGTGAGGTCAGAAGACATACACAATATTACAACATTGCGCCCTCACACAAGAGGGGCCGAAAGTTAACTATTACAAGGCTGAAAGTTAACTATTACAAACCCAAATGAATAATTTAGCTAAACTACTTAACTAATTATTATAACAAATTAATTAACTATTCCAGCTAACTAATTATTACAACAAATTAACTAATTATTTATATGAATACAACATGAAAAGAGTGGTAAGCTAGCTATTCTAATTACTCTGCCTCGGGAAACAAGGAATGCTCATGCATGCACGGACTTTCTACCCAAAAAGGCCACTGTTTCTGTTGCCAAATGCCTCGGTTCCACAGTAAAACAATTGCACTGATTTCCACCTCAAGACCAACTTTTTTCTGTTTCAAAAGTACACTGCTAGATTTTTGCAAAAGTGGCTGGCAGGCTAGAAGTGATGGCCTGCCGTAAACCAGCTGGATTTTCTTACTGCAACAAAGAGCAAACAGAGTAGGAACCGGGTATTCTCAAGAGTTTGTTTGCACAACTTACCCCTCCTCATCGTTAAACAGCTCAAAGGAGTGGCAAAATTTGGGTCACAAACCATCAATGGATGCAATTTCATTGCATGATGGCCTATGAACCAAGTGTGCAAGTTCAATAAATGCAACAAAACAAGACTCTCAAAACCACCTCCCTATCATGAATGATCAAGGGAAGTAGTTAACAATGAATCTTGAACCGTTTTCATCGCTAATGAGTATGAAACGACTCAAGACTCAAGGGTTCAATTAATGTCTGATTGAACCCAAACCAAATTATTATCTTGCATTATTTTAAATCACCAATTTTATTACTCCATTTTAGTTACCTTTCATTCCCTTAATCAATTAAGTTCAAAAGTGAGTTTAAGTCTCTAAAGGAGAGAAGTGTCAAACCAAGAGTTGGCTTAAGGCATTATAGAGATGTCATGCCATTAATAATGAACTCCTGAAAGAGATTAAACCATTAAGCATGACACTCTTAATCTCAAGCTTAAAAGAACAATTGGTTTGAAACAACTCTCAAAGCAAAACAAAAGCCAAGAAAGGAGAGAGGTGGCTAAATAAATACTATCAACTCAAATAGGATGGTGGCTAAGGCCGAGACCACCAAACCTATGAGGACAATTGCACTACAAGCACACAATACAAGGCTTAAATGCAATTAACACTTAAAAATAGTCCTAAAATAGTGCTAAATAAGTCCTAAAATATGCTGAAATTAAGACAAAAATAACTAAAACAATAAACTAAAACATAGAGCATGCTAGGCTAGTAAGTAAAACACAAGGACGGGAGGCTAACCCCTCCAATTTTGGACTTCAAACCATGATTTTAGGCACTAAAATAACTCTAAAAATCAGTGTTTAAAAGCTCAAAAAAAGATCTTTGGGTTTGGTTCAAAAACAAGACAGAAGGTGTGTAGGGCTTGAAAGGCTCAAAGTTGTGGCTTTCTACTAAGGACCCTGAGCACTTAACAAGCATACACACTCATCATTGGGTGTGCAAACAATGACGTCCAAGTTGTAAGGGCAGTCAAAAATGGGGTGTCTACAAAGTGTAATGTGAAAATGGATAAAACACAAATGAGTCGAAATTCGGCAATTTTTAGAAAAATCCATTTTAATCATTAAGGATGCCAAAAATGGAATGCATTGCTAGATTTCAGAGTCGCCACCTAAATATTTTTAAGAAATTTAGGAAACCCGTGTTCATGCCAAAGGCCACTGGTTCATCATAACTAAAGTGTCTCGACTCGGGAACTTAGGTATGAGAGAGGAAGGTCTACTCACCCGATTAATGATCAGCCTCTATGTAGCTTGGTTTTCGTGCTCCCTGGAGGGTTTAGTCTCCTTGGATACGATAGCCCTACAATTTGGACTCCCGTGGTTCTGAATCTGGTTTCACAAGTGTAATATGAAATGGAGAAACACAAAAGAGTCCAAATATGGCAAACCATTTTAGAAAATTAATTTTAAATAATAAAAAAAATGCCAAAAATGGACTACATTGCCAGATTTCAAAGTCGCCACCTAAATATTATTGGAAAATTTAGAAAACCCGTGACTCAGGCCAAAGGCCATGTGTCCATCATCACCAAAAGTGTTTCAACTTGGGAAATTAGGTATGAGAGAGGAAGGTGATGAATTAAGCACCCCACTCACACATTCAAAGATCGGCCTCTACTAATTGTGATGTGATTCTTATTTACATTATATGCTCTTGTTCCGATTATTATGCTATCATTACTATGTGATGTCACACAAATATAGACTAATTCACAAAAAGTTAGAACGCTTTGATTTCATGCGTTGTTTGAAAATTATTTTGAATATTTTCCACTCGGAAAAAAAAAAGAAAGAAAAAAAAATTGATATTATATTTACATTTATTCAAATCATCCCAACTTAAGCAAAAACCCTTCATCCACAAGCATTCAAGAGATATATCAACTAAGCACTTAGCCTCATGGTAATCATGCTTGACCTGGGCAACAATCACATGCATGAAATATGCTAAAGCAAAAACCGCTCACCTAGTACTCCAAGGTAAGCCAAGGAAAACAACAATGAGTAAAAAAAAAAATGCTTGATCATAAACAATGCATTATGACTAATGGAACACATACAATGTGCAATTAATAGGTCCGGCTACTGGCATGGAATGTGAATCAATTCAAAGCATGGAATAGCACATGTATTCAATTAAGGAATTTGAAATTGACATTGGTTAGTATGATGAGCCGAGCCCTTATGCATGCAAAAGTGGATACAAGTCATGGCAATGAAAATGTAAAGCATAAATGCAACATGCAACCATCACAAACGGAGAATTAAAAGGGAGAAAAAAATGGAGGTTGGAAAATATACACATTATTACATATTTACCCTCATGGAAGAGGGTCCGAATGTCCAAGTGTCCAAATCAACTAACTATTACAAACCAAATGAATTAGCAAGCTAGATTAACTAAGTATTACAAGTTCAAATGAATCTAAGTGACTAATTACAACACACTATTATCAAAACACTAATATCACGAGCCGCAGGAGACGAGGAATTGCATATGCATGAACATGAATTTCCACTCGAAAAACCCCTATGTTTTGTTACCAGAATTGTTCTATTTTGCAGTTAGAAAATTAAACTGTTTTCTCCCCAACCTCTACTCTGTTCTTCCATAAAAATGGCACTGCTTGGTCAACAAAAGGTGGCCAGCTGACCAGAAAAAGTGGTCGACTGGATGGTCAGGTGGCCGGCCAACCACTATTTTTGGGGGTCTGCCTAATGCAACGGAAAAGAAACAGAGCACAAATAGAGTGTTTTAAGTGGTTGTTTATCCTTTCTGCCTCTCCTTGTCATGAAACAAAATAAGGGAGGGATAGACTTGATTCACAAACCATTCATTGACGCAAACTCGTTACGTGATGATCTATGAATTGATGGGACAAAATCTTAATAAATAGAAATTAAAGATCAACAAAACCTCCTCCCTATCATGGAGTTATCTCAAGGGAGATGGTAGACATTGATTCTTAAGCCATTGTCACCACTAGAGAGTATGAAATGACTCAAGACTTAATGGATTCAATTAACATCCGATTGAACTTGACTTGATTTTATTACTCTTGTTACCATTTTAGTCCAATTTTATTAGCCTCTTTTAATTATCTTTCCATTCTTTAATCAATTAGTCCAAAAATGAGAGTTAAGTCCACTAGAATGAGGGAAGTGTCAAACAAGAAGTTGTTTTTGATATGAGAGAGATGTAATACCCTGGTAATGAACCTCTAAAGGGATTAAACCATTAAGCATGGAAGATCTTTTTCTCATGCTTAAACAACCCTCGTTTGAAATTACTCTCAAACAAAGAAAACCAAGAAAGGAGGAAGAGTGCAGAGATGATTATTGCAACCATGGACACATGTATGAAAAGCATAAAATAAAAGCTATCAACTCAAATAGGTTGGTATCTAAGGCCTAAACCACCAAACCTATGAGGACTACAACACTACAAGCATACTATACAAAGCATGAATGAAGTAAATATACTAAAATTGTCTTAAAACTCACAAAAACACTATTGGAATTAACATGGAAAAGTGAAAAAAAAGTGAACTAAAATATGAGAGAATTGAAGCTAGTAAATAAGCATAAGGAGGGGTAGATAACCCCTCCATTTTTGGGACTTCCAAAACACAATTTTTAGCCTCTAAAATACTCTGAAAAACAGGAGAAAATGCTAAAAAATAGATGGGAAAGACAAGGGCAAAAGCTTGGAAAATAAGGTTCAAAGAAGGGTGGTTAACCCCCCCTTCCCCCCCTCACTTTTAATAAATTTAAGCCACAAGTTTTAGCCCATAAAAAATAGTGTAAAAATGGTATGAAATTAGCAAGAAAAGAGTAGGAAGAAGTAGTGTAAGGATTGCACAAGTTATACCTCTTGAAAATGAGAAACTCCTTTGTTCACAAACCACAAAGTATTCACTCCCAAGGGCTGAAATTTAGACTCAAGAATCTCAACAAGGACAGTTAAAATATTGGTTTAGGAAGTATAGGTAAAGTGTATGTGTGTTGCAAGATCGAGAGGGAGAGAGAATTTTAAGTTTTTGAGCTTTTGGAATTTTTTTCTCACTTAATTTCAAGAGAGGTGGTCATGTATATATAGAAAAACCAGTGCCTCTATTTTATCACAGCTGTATAGAGACAGCTGGTGTAGTGCATGCACATGGGGAGACAGCTAGCAACAAAATATCTACCAGCCGAGAAGCCTGGTCGGTAGGCCACTAAATTCTGGCCAGCCGGCCACTTGTTGGCTTGCTAGCCTCTAGGAGGTCAAGCTTGGAAAAAATAGGTTTTGGAGACAAAACAAGTTTTGGTCCAAAGGTGGTGCAAGATTCTAGGCTCTGTAGTTGGAAAATCGAAGCTCTTTTGCTGAGGAACTTGAACAATTTGTATAGTATAGTACTTCATCATCGAGTGATCAACCTAAGGCACCTAAGTCTTAAGGGCGGTAAAAAATGGAGTGTCTATAGTTGCCCCTCTTTGACAGAGCTCGAAGTCATTAAATGACGTGAGTGAATGACAAAGCCCAAAGATGACCCATTTGACACGGCCGCAAGACTTGGGCAAGAAATCAAAATGTAAATGCAATGGTTGAACTCGAAAGTTTCCTACATATCCCTTTGCAAGGAATCAAACCAGCATAGTTCAAGAGCAAGATGCAAATGATATGCAGAAAGGATGCATTTGAAAGTGGGACTCATATGCTACATGAAGCCAGCTACTTTTAAAAACTCTTGATCATGCAAAACAATGTAATGCAACAACCCAATCAAGAAAGATAACAACATTTGAATAAAAAGCTTAAATCAAAGCAAAACAAATCAAGCCGTGTCTCACATGAAAGAAAGTAAACAAATAACATCTAAACACGTCTCACGTGAAAGGAGGATGGGAGATACATACATAAGAAGATAACATCCAAACACATCTCACGTGAAAGGAGGATGGAAGATACACACCAAACTACGTCTCATGTAAAAGGGCCATCAGAAAATGCAAGCCAAACTACATCTCACGTAGAAAGGATGTAAGAAAAATGCAAGCCAAACTACGTCTCATAGAGAAAGGATGTAAGAAAATGCAAGCCAAACTATGTCTCACATAGAACGGATGTAAGAAAAATGCAAACCAAACTACGTCTCACGCAGAAAGAATGTAAGAAAATGCAAGCCAAACTACGTCTCGCGTCGAGAGGGTCAAAGATGCCAGCCTAACTACGTCTCATGTAGAGAGGGTCAAAGCTCTACGCCAAACTGCGTCTCATGTAGAGTGGGTAGAGGGTACAAACCTAACTACGTCTCATGTAGAGAGGGGCAAAGCTCCATGCCAAACTGCATCTCAGGCACAGAGGGTGGAGGGTGCAAACCTAAGTGCGTCTCACATAGAAAGGGTCAAAGCTCCGTGCCAAACTACATCTCACGTAGAGAAGGTAGAGGGTACAAACCTAACTACGTCTCACGTAGAGAGGGTCAAAGCTCAATGCCAAACTACGTCTCATGCAGAGAGGGTAGAGGGTGCAAACCCAACTACATCTCACGTAGAGCGGGTCAAAGCTCGATGCCAAGCTGCGTCTCACGCAGAGAGGGTGGAGGGTGCAAACCTAACTATGTCTCATGTAGGGAGGGTCAAAGCTCCATGCCAAATTGCATCTCACGCAGAGAGGGTGGAGGGTGCAAACCTAACTACATCTCATGTAGAGAGGGTCAAAGGGTACAAAGAGTATGATGAATATGGATGCAGCATAATGTGACATAGTTGATACAACATGATACGGTACAATAGGTAACAGAGTTGAAAAAAGCAAAACAAAAGTGGTATTGAAAACACCTCGCAATGATCTTTGACTTGCCATTCGGAGGTTTTCAAATGTTCAAAAAGGATACAACTTGCTCAAACTTGTGCTTGGGGCATGCTCATGTAATGGAGGGCCAACGTGTCTCGGGACGATGCAATCGGAACACAGTCTCAGGACCATCGGAATTTGAAATAATCTTCACAACCATCAACTTTCCTTCTCCAAATAAAAACAGGGCCTTCCATACACATATTAGGCATGAGAATAGTAGAAATCAGTTCTTGACCACTTTCTGGCCGGTCGGCCACAAAAAGGGGACGGCTAGCCACTAACTAGCTGATCGGCCACCAATTGGGTTTTGGGGGCAAATTTGACTGTTGGCTCGGGTTCTATTTAAAACACCACCTAGGCTCACTTTACACACTCTAACTCACTCGAAAACCCTCTCTCTCTCTCTGGGTACTTTCTCTCTTTAAATTTGCATTTTATATGCGGTATCCAACGCCCCACACAAACTTTATTCGTAAAACACTTGTAACCCTCTACGTTTTGAACCGATTGAAATTTGTTTTCGTTGATTTTTTGGGTTTTTCATAACTTTGGGCTTGTTTTCCTTGGGTTCCGCACTTTTTCTTGGGTTATGACCTTTTTCATCATTTTTTCTCTTCTAGGGTTGACTTTTTGGGTTTTTTGCCATTTTTTCCTCATTTTTCACCACTTTCACCCACATTTCTCCTAGCAGATAACAATCCACACGGCGATGCCCCTCCCAAGGTACCGATACTTCCACCTGCTATCAAGGTTGAGGAGCCCATAGCCGATGAGGCTGACGGGGTGGCAGATGACATTGTCATTGATCTCGAGGGAGAGGAGATCTACCCCCCAAGGACCGAGCCCGAGCTACTACCATTGAGGGTGAGACCCTTTGATCTGGTTACTTACCATCCACCTACATACGTGATGGCCTCCAGCAGTATGTTGTGGTTTGAGGATTTTACGATGGGCGTGCCTAAGAACGTTCTGCTGAAGGAGCAGGCCTCCCATCTTTCTCGTGACACCGCGGAGGTAATGACTTTACTTTTATGCACTTTACTTTCTGGTCAATTCAGCACTGCCTTTCATTACTATCTTTCAATCTATAACACAACTGATGCCTTCCTTTTTTCTTTGTCAACACAGGGTGATGTCCGCTCCTAGAAAGGATATGAGGCGGTGATAGCGAGGGACTGGTATTATAAGCTCCCTACTCGGGTCCGTGATCTTGTTGATGAAACGGGCTTTGGCCTATTCTGCTTTGGACTCTCGCGATTACTGGCCAATCGGACCTTGCTTGGAGCTTTAGTTGAGAGGTAGTAAGACACCACCAACTCTTTCCACTTTTCTTCCACTGGGGAGATAACGATGACTCCCTACGACTTCTCCATGCTCACAGGGTTAAGAGTAGGGGGTGATCTGATCCCCTTTGATATGGGCATGGGCTAGTGGAAGACGACCTGGATCTATTTGCTTGGAGCGCGCCCTCCTCTAAACAGGCTAGCTATGGTCAGATACAACTGGTTCTATGATTACTTCCACAGGAGCTAGTCGAAGGAGGAGGTGGAGTAGTACACACGAGGCCTCCTGATTTACCTCCTCGGTACCACCTTGTTTGCAAACAGATGACATACCATAGGCTTGTACCTGCTGAGTGCCCTTGTGACGTTGCCTTGAGTGAGATTCCACGACTAGGGTAGAGCTAGTCTCGCTACGCTTTACGAATACATGAGCTTCGGTTCCCGCAAGAGGAACAAGGTCGGCAACTATTAGAGAGCCTAGGAGGTACACACTGCACTTTTATTTCAGTTCCTTTCACTATGTTTTCTACTTTGCATTTTCTGTCTCTACACTGTTCACACACCTTGTTTTGGGCTTTGCACTTTGTGTTTTGCACTTTTTATCTTTACACTGTTCACACACTGTGCTTTCTACTTTGCACTTTCTATCTCTACACTTTTCACACACTGTGTTTTCTATTTTTCACTTTCTGTCTTTATTTTTATTATTCACAAAGTATTCTTTACAGCTTTAGGCCTACGCATACTTTCCTGCCCTTGCCCCAGTGCTAGTAGACGAGGTAGCACCAACCATACCCTACTCCCGATGGTACGATGGCACATGTCGTCCAAGGCGCCGTGATGACATGACTTTTGCTTATTATCACCGGTATTTTGACGTTGCGATAGCACAAAAGGTAAGTTGAATCTCATACACATTTCATTCCGTCGATACTACTTTGATTCATTCTTTCCCACTAACAATAACTAACAACTACGAATTCTCCATTTGTAGATCACATGGCAGCCTTGGGCGATGATGCCTGCCAGGATATGGGACCAGTACGCTGAGTCCTGGGCTACTTCCCGATTTCAAATCCTATTGGAGGGCCCCTTCTACCCGGTTTGGTATTTGGGCAAGCGATTTATGCGCTAGACTTTGGGCCTACTTGCTCTAATTGTTCTTGCTCCACCTCCAGCATCCATGAGGACAACCAATAGCCTCCTAGTTGAGGTTATCATTCAGTACACGGCAGGGCAGTACGCTGACAACTTCCGATGATGAGGGGACAATGCAACCTTCATCAGGACTCATCTGATGCCACCCTTGTCCGGTGTTCATGCCAGAGACGCTACAGGTGCCCTTATAGCTGGAGATGCTACACACACAGCCGAGGCTTGTATTGGCGGGGCCCCTCCTGCTATGCCCGTAGTCAATTTGCTAGTGATTCCGACCTTGATCCCATGCTGGCAGCCAACCGGGACAGCCTATCAGGTTCCAATTGATCCACTAGAGGGAGAGCACGGATACGTGAGAGACCCTACCATGCAGCAGGTATGTACTTTGCCTCGCAGTTTATAATTCATATTTCTTTTTTCTATATACTGATGTTCAAAGTCATTTGCAGGTGCCTCCGGAGTATGTGGATGGCCTTCTCGGATTGGCCGCCTCCCTAGTTCAGACGGTACAGCGGAGGGAAACGCTGCTAACTCTCTACAACATCAAAGTATTTTTCCTTCTCTCATATTTTGACTTGCACTGATTCATACCCATTCAAATTCTATACTGCTCTGCACTAATTATGTATCGTACTGATTTCCTATTCCTTGTTTTCAGCCTCCAACTATATCAGCGGCATCAGCGACATTAGCAGCATCTCCTCCAACGGGGGAGAGGAGAGGCAAACGGGCCCCAACATATGGCCGGGAGGATAGTAGAGGTCGGGGCAGATGCAGAGGTGCCCGGAGTAAAAGCAGCAAGTCCCAGACAGATAAGAGTTCCTCTTCCTTGGAGCCGATTCTAAGTAGAGATGATGCTGAATCTAGTGACACCAAGGAGACGATGAGATGGCGCTTTGGATCTAAGAGTAAGGACGGTGGTGCTGGCTCAGGGTCAAGGAGCGAAGAGGGTGCCTCTGAGTCAGAGAGTGGAGAGGACGCTGTCAGCTCTAAGTCCAATTGTTCTGATGACAGTGGTGCTGATGAAGACAGTGCCCCTGAGTCCCTTCCACAGAAGAGGATGAAAAGGGCCTCTAAAGCTTGACTGATGTGACTGACGCATATTTTTGTACTTTTTTGCTTATTTTCTTTTATTTTGGTAGTTTGCACTTGCATAGCTTCAAATAGGTCTTTACTTTTATTTTGAAAACACTTGTACTCTTTTTGTAAAAACTATAATCGGGGTAAAACCTTGCAGTTTTATAAAATGAGTTTTGTTTTTTAATCTCGAGCATGGCACAACACTTGCATAAAATTGAAATTGAATGTGTAAAATGCTTGTATTGAACGATGTTCGTAACCAGATATTGAGCCAACAACCAACCAAAAATGCAAAATACAACTCAATAAATGAAAAACAAACGGAAGACAATTTAAACACAACTATTTACACTTGCTGAAAACAAAAAGACTCAAAACAAGACTTTAAAGAGAGAAGACCAAAACAAGACAACACTGCCCAACTGCTTGGCCAACAAAAGGTGGTCGGTCGGCAAATAGAAAGACGGCCGGCCAGGAAAAGTGGCCGGCCGGCCAAGTGTTGTGGATGGACAGCTGACTGACATTTGGCATCCACTCACATAACCTTATCCTCTATAAAAGGGCCTCATTCGCTGTTTCTTCAATAGAACTTCATTTTTCTTGTTGTTTCCTCTAAGAATGGGGATATTTCTTACTGAGAGGCTCAAGGATTGGATAGCCACTTTGGACAGCGTGGAAAAGGTAAATTTTTTAGGTTTCGGCATAAACATGCTTTTTCTGTTGAGCCGTACTTCACTTTGTTTTCCGTTCCTCCACGCTGTTGTCCGATGTTGGAACTTGGTTACACATGTGTTTTGCTTTAGAGTGTAAGAAACATGCCCTACACTTAAAGAATTTTAGGCTTTGATGGAGTCTGGGCGTGACAAGGAAATTATGGCCCAACTCCACTTTGGCCATGCAAAGGCTTTGGAATGGATGTGTGGGCTTACTTTGCATGAGGCTCGATCTTTGTCCCATGACGAGGAGTTAGACATTCCCGATTTGATTCATCCCTTTTCAGGTATTGGGGACAAGAGTGACCTCTCTGGCGAGGTCATCACCAACATGCCCTCTGTTTGTGCTTGTTAGCACACTTTCTTCTTGCCCCAAGTTATGGCGGAGCCAACATTGGGTTGATCGAAGTGGGTCAACGTCTGAAAGAGGGTAAGAGTTGTATTGGTTTGGTGCTAACTAAGACCCTGATGGGTTTAGATGCTTTTCATCGATGAGAGACCTCTTGATTTGCAAGGAGTCCAATGCTTCTCCATGTATTGTTTTCCACCCTTCTTATTTATGATACTCGCATCACTCAGCACTCATCCTCTCTATTTTTTCTCGATGCCCTTTTCTTACTTTTCTCTTAACGCACATCTCTCTATTCTTTAATCTCTCTTATTTTTCATCCCTTCCTAGGTGTGGTTGATGGATAAGCTGAAAGTAGTGGACTCTTCTCCCATGCATTAGGCCAAAGCCTACTTGTTTCGCCAGCAGCTAGTGGACTTTCCTTTAGAGGGATTGTGGTGAGATTGGATGTGCAGCAGAACCACGGCTAACATCGCTTGGCGTTGCCCCTGGCTTAATGTGGCGAAGATGAGCCACAGCATGTCCCGACAACTAGGTATACAATTGATAGGCCTCACGCACTGTTTGTTCTATTTTCCGTTCTGGTTCATATGCTAGTTTGGACATGATCAGACCTGTCTACAGGAAGGGGTGGAATACCCAGCTCCATTTCCTATTCGTGGTTCACACTTGACTCGGTAACTCACTGCTTGAAGGATGAGAGAACTTTTGGCCCCTGCCCCTAGCTTCAGTTATGCCCTTTCTGGCAAGTGCTTGGCTTGGCTTGAAGACGAGGCACAAGTTGGGCCATCATTGGATGCAGAGACCTCCACGAGTGCAAGCAGAAAACATAGGACCACCTGACTTACCTATGCCCCTAGTTTATTGCTTTATCTTTTCTTTTCAAGTTTTTATAATGTAAAAGAAACTTTGATTTAATCAGAGAGTTGGAGAATGTACTTGTGTTGAAATCAATGGAATTAAAGTTGTGAGCATTGAAAATTTTCCTTTTAGATCTAAAATGGTCTATGTTGTAAAAGGTAAAATTTTGAGAAAAACCAATTTATTAAAACTGTTCAAAACAATTTTCGAAAATGGTCAGAATCTGACACACATGGAATTGACCCTTAAGATGTACAACCCCCAAATTAGAAGATCATAAACTATGCAGAACTACATTCACCATCAATGCTTTATCTTTGTAACTACCCCTTTTCGCCAAATGGAGATAACACAACCAAGCTAACAGATGATGGGAGAAAGATGGCCCGATCAAACAAATGGATAGGACAGTTGAGCTGGAGATGGTTATGGCCGAACTTCAGGATGAAGTTGCCTACGTATCCTAAAGATGGGAATCAGGCCTTACGTAGTTCAGTTCGGGTTCACTTAAGTATTAGCACTCTCCTTTTGCGCTCTAACTTTTAACAAAGTCTCCCTTTCGGGTTTTCAACCTTGCGAGCTTAGTTTTTCTTTGTTTCTAATTTTTTATGCTCAAACTTTTGCCTAGGTTGTCTTTTCAAGTTTTCAGCCTAGCGAGCCTCTCAGGGATAGTATTTCTTCAACTTGTCCATATTGATCAGTTGCGAAAATTCCAAGCCATCTAAATCTATGAGAATAATCGCTCCTCCTAACCAGATAGATTTGATGATATAAGGACCAGTCCAATTAGGTCTGAACTTACCCCTAGGGATGGGGGCTTGGTTGTCCTTGAGCACCATATCTCATTCTTTAAGATTTCTAGATTTGACTTTCTTGTTGAAGGCCGTAGCAATTCTGTGCTAATACCCTTGGATATGATATAACACCTTCAACCTCCTTTCATCAAACAACATCAGTTCTTCAAACCTACTCTGCTGCCAATCCGCCTCTACTATCTGACACTCGGTCATAAGTCCTTCAATCTCAATTGGCAGAATAACTTCCATCCTATACACGAGAGAATAAAGGGTTGCCCCTGTAGATGTTTGAATTGACGTTCTGTAGCCCCAGAGTGCAAAAGGTCTTTTATCTAGCCAATCCTTGTAGGTCTCAACCATCTTTCGCAGGATGTTCTTGACATTCTCGTTAGCAACCTCAACAACTCCATCGGTTTGTGGTCTATAAGTTGATGAATTATGAAAAGCCACATTGTATTTCTCGAGCAAATTGACCACCTTTTTCTTGAAATGGAGGCCATTGTCCAAGATGATCTCATTTGGTACCCCATACCGGCAGATGATGTTGGTCTTGACAAACTTGGCCACATGTGACGCCTTCAACACGGAGTAAGACTGAGCTTTTACCCACTTGGTGAAATAGTCAATCGCCACAAGAATGAATTCATGTCCATTCGAACCCTTTGGCGTGACTACCCCGATAACGTCAATTTCCCAGACTGAGAAAGGCCATGGCGAAGTCATGTTGTAGAGCTTTGGCAATGGTATATTTATACGATTGGTATGGATTTGACACTAATGGCATCGCCGAACAAAGTTGATGCAATCCTCTTCCATAGTCAACCAATAATAGCCTTGCCTGAGGATCTTCCAGGCAAGCATCACACCATTCATGTGTGCTCCACACTCCCCTCCATAGATGACCTCCATGAGACGCTTCGATTCTTCTTTTTCAACACAGAGCTGGTGCATTCCCAGATGGCCTCTTATACAGCTTATTTCTGCAGATGATAAATTGGATGGCCAAATGTCGTATTCCCTATTTATCCTTGGCATTTGCCCCTGGTGGATAAATATCCTTTTCTAGAAAATTTCAAATGTCGTAATACCAGGGTTTTTTGTCTTAAGCCTCATCTATTGCGGCGATAGTTTCATAGGCAGGCGTGTACTTCTGTTCAATGATGATCGGACACATTTTGAGTCCAAGCAAGATGTCTGCCATGGAAGATAAAATTGTTAATGCATCAGTGAACAGGTTGTTCTCCCTTAGTAGATGTGTAAACGTCAGCTTTTCAAACCTCGGAATTAGAATGTTTAGGGTCTGATGATAAATCTTCATGTTCTCTTCCTTGACCCTCCAGTCTCCGTTGGCTTGAGAAACAACCGAGTTCAAGTCTCCAATGACGTCCAACCTTATTGCCCCTAGTTTTAAGGTAACTTCCAATCCAGCGATACATGCCTCATATTCTACTTCATTATTGGACACTTTGAACCGAAGTTTGAAAGCTAAGGGTATGTGGGAATCATCAGGTGCTATAAGCAATACGCCTATCCCATAACCATACTGATTAGACACTCCGTCAAAGTGCATTGTCCATGTTTCCTCTTCTACATGCAAAATGTCTTCATCCAGGAATAGATACTCCACTGCTTCATCTCCTTCCACTGGGTGGTTTGCTAGAAATTCAACTACTACCCTCCATTTGACTGATTTGCACATGACATACTTGAGATCAAACTCAGAGAGGAGAAATAACCAACAAGCTAGCCTACCTATAAGCGCTAGTTTCTCAAAGACACATTTGATGGGATCCAATCATGAAACCAGAATTATGGAGTGAGCTAACAAGTAGTGCCTTAACTTCCTCATGGCCCATACCAAAGCTAGACAAGCTTTCTCGAGGGGAGTGTAGCAGGTCTCATAATCTAGCATCTTCTTGCTTAGATAATAGATGACCTTCTCCACCTTAGCTTCTGATTCTTGATAGCATGCACCCCATGGTCGAATTTGTTACCAACAAATACAGGATCAGTGGCTTCCCTAGCTCTGGCGGTGACAACAAAGGTGGATTCTGCAAGTACTGCTTGACCTGCTCAAAGGCAAATTGGCATCGATCATTCCATTAGAACTTCTTTTCTTTCTTCAAAAGACCAAACAATGGTTCACAAGTCAAGGTTAATTTTGAGATAAATCGTCTTATGAATTGCACTTTACCTAGAAAGTCGTGCATCTCCTTTTCAGTCCTTGGTGGTAGCATTTCTAAAATGGCCCTGATTTTGGGCGGATCTACTTTAATTCCCCTCTGCGTAATCAGAAATCACAGTATTTTTCCTGCAATCATCCTTAAGGTGCATTTCTGTAGGTTCAACTTTAGTCTGTACTCCCTGATCCGTCCAAAGAATTTTTCCAGTGCAATATAGTGGCCTTCTCATTCCTTAGACTTGACAATCATGTCATCTACATACACCTCAACTTCTTTATGGATCATGTCATGCAAGATTGTGGTCCTAGCCCTCTGATATGTAGCCCCAGCATTTTTTAACCCAAAAGGCATATGTCGGCAGCAGTAGGTACCCCACAACGTGGTGAAAGCAGTCTTTTCTTTGTCCTCTAATGCCATCAAAATCTGATTATACTCGAAAAACCTATCCATGAATGAAAGCAACATGTGGCCTACGGTGAAATCTACCAGTTCATCGATGTGCGACAATAGAAAGTCATCCTTCGGACTAGCTTTATTCAGATCCTGGAAGTCGACGTAGACTTTGATTCTGTCATCCTTTTTTGGAATCGAAATGATATTAGCCAACCAAGTCCGGTACTCAAATACCATCAAGAAACCTACATCAATCTATTTGGTGAACTCCTCTTTAAACTTCAACACCCAGTCTAGACAGATTCTGCACAGTTTCTACTTAACTGGTCAGGCCTCAGGGTCAAGAGGGATCCGATGCTGTAAAATCTCAGGATCGATTCTAGGCATGTCTTCGTAGGACCACGTGAAAACATCTTTGAAATCTTTTAATAAAGAGATTAAACGCTCGCGTTCCTCCGAAGACAACGTGGACCCGATCTAGGCCAAGCGGGGATCCTCTTCAGTGCCCACATTAATTGCTAGGATTTTAACAAAATAGGGCCTAACACGCTTCTCCTCCTCTCTATCAACCAAATGTTTCAAAGCCCAAAGAATTTTTTCCTCTTCGTTTAAGTTAAAATTTTGAAAATCAAGATCAATACAGCAAACCAAAGGCATAGAGAAGTAAGTGAAATCTACTACATTTCCATTCAAAAAGTCCGGTCCTCTGTTACAGTCGACTCAAAAGAAAAACTAAAAGAAGACCTCGACAAAACTTTGGCATCCGGGTTACCACCCCCGGAAGTACCAAACTCAAACTCAGGCTCAGAAGAACTCGAATCGGATCCTGACTCCATAGACTTAGTGGAATCAGATTCAGACTCATTATCCGGTTCAAAACAACCAACGGTACCTTTCTCAAATTGCCAGACCAAGTGTAGAGCCTCAGACACGTCTACGATGAGGCCGGAATAATCTGCAGCTGGTTTATCCCCGATCATAGAGATAGTAATACTATCCCCTAAGTTAATGGACTCAGCCTTAATGTTGGAATCCATGAGTAAGTCAACCAGTGCCTTCCCTAGCAGCTCCTCTTCATCAATGCCCAAGCTTGCAGTCCTACCTTGCTCTGTATTGATGCTCAGGTTAATCTACTCATCATCATCTTCCGATAACTGATGCCTGAAAAAAATCTCGAATCCCAGGTACCTTGTCTTTGTTTCTCGGTCAATCCATGGCTCTAGGAATCCATAGAAAGGGAAATCTTCCCCTTGGCGAACAAAGCGTCCATTCAGGGTTCCTTGAATTGGCTTGTGGACTAGTTCATATCGCCTCCCAACCCTTTTCACTTTCAGTCTTCCTCTCAACTCATCCCCATTTCTCTTCTAATCTTCGGGAGTAGGCTTATACCCCAGCCCAAAAGTATAGGGGTTATGACTCATCTCTCTAGCAACAATACCTCATTGCCTGCCACTTCTGCCCAGTCCCAATCCGAGAATATGCCCTTGTCTATTCATTATGTAAATGGATTGGGCGCTTACATAGTTCCCACCATCTTCTGCCATGATAAATTTGACCAGTCGGGCCTCTGCTAAGGAGAAGCTGGAAAGGAACACGTCCTCTTCCCCATATATTATCTCTAACAAAGGCGTGGTAGTTCCTTGGGGAGGACGGATCGCATAATTGCAGTAGACAGTAGCAATCCCACCTTTAAATGGATATTTCACCAGCTGGTGAACTGTAGATGACACTGCCTTCATCTGATGCAGCCAAGGCCTTCCCAGGAGTAGATTGAAAATTACTAATACGCCCATAACATGGAATTCAACCTCATGTTCAGACGGGCCAATTAATATCTAGCTCTTAAAAATCCCCATAACTTCTCAGCTGGTGTTGTCATAGGCTCAAACAGCTTGAATTGTAGGTGTGAAGTCAGTTGGCTTTAAACCTATGGCGTAAGCACTCTTTGCCGGACACACGCTAATTGCTGAGTCGGTATCCACCAATGCCACCGAGATCCATTTCTTCCAGCTCTCCAAGGTCACATATAGGGGTCGATTGTGTTTAGCACCCTCAGGTGGCAACTCTTTATCCGTAAAAGATAACGCTGGGCAAACATCCCTTGATGTAACCAATGACACCAGTTGGTCAATGGTGGTGCCGATAGGAAACTTCATTCTGTTCATGGCCCCTAACAACGCCTGCATGTGCTCTCGGGAAGCCATCTGCAGCCCCAAGATTGATATGTCTTCCTGGATCTTTTTGAGTTGCTTTAAGACCACGTCTTCCTCTACATCTTTCTCTATTGATTTCTCAGCCTCTTTCCTGAAGGATTCTAGCTTATCTAGAGTCGGGGGTTTAAAATACCGACCACTTCGGGTCATGTGATTAATCTCGTTAGTAAACCATATATCATCAAGGGTATCTATTTTCCACCCTTCGTCAATATACGCATGGCTCAGATCATTGTCTTCCCACCACTCCCCCACAACCATTGCCAGGCCATCATTGGGCTCTACCCAAATTATGTTCACATCACTCTCTTCACTGGCATACCACTCCTCCTCTATAGCTGATTCAATCTCTTCCCTCCGATACTATAAGAGTTTCTTTGGCATTTTCCCATTATCACCCAACTTCCACACGGGCTTTGCCATGGTTTGGACATCGTCCACTGTTGTCTCGGTCCTTTCCTTTCTCTTCCCTTTTTCCTCGTCTAAGGCTATCTTCCTCTAGATTTGCTCTACTCTTTTAGGTTGAAACTGTTCTAACTCTCGTTCCTTGTCAGTTCTAGGCATGGCCTCAGTCGTAGGCACCGACTCAATTTGGCTGCTATCATTAACTTCCTCCTTTTTCACAGATTCCTCTGCCAACTCCTCCGTATCTTATTCCTTTTCACTCAACCACCCATTGCTAGTTTCGGGTTGGCTTGGATCCTTCCACCCAATTTGTACACTGTCTACATCTTCTTCTTCAAAGAACTAAAGGTTCTTCAAATCTTCCTCCAGTTCTTCCAGATCCTCTTCTAATTATGCCAAGTCATTAAGGCCTTGTTCATGTCAAACATTTTGATTTTGCCCCAACTCATCTTCCCTAATGGCATTGATACTGAGAGAGTCTGGAAGTATGATTACAGGCTTTGGCTGGTTAACAGCCACAATGTATTAACTGGGACCATACACGTCTGCGAGTGAAGTCCCCTTTTCTATAACTCGGGTGTCAAGCAACCCCGTCTCTAGTGCATTCTTCTTCTCCTCTACCGCCGCCACCATAGACCCTGGTTGGGTTATGGGTGTTATGTCTATCAGGCACAGATCTGTGTTTTCTAGAATAACCACCTCAAGTTTACGTAGATGGGATGGGGTAATATATGTGCCAGGGTTAAAGGTAGGCGGTAATGTATGTATTAGGCTGATGTTTCTGGGCAGGGGGACTCAGTTATGGGCAGGAAGCGGGTTGGTGGTTACATTTGGTTTTGTAGGTGGAGCTAAGGGCGGAGCTATAATTTTATTGCCAATGAGATCTTGGATCTCATGACGTAGAGGTAGCAATGATCAGTGGGATGACCGTGCTGTTGATAGAAAATGCAGTACTAGGTAAGATCGTGTCTAAGTGGGAGTGGATCGAAGGAGAGGTCGAGGGTCGAGGGGTTTGAGGTTTCCTTTTTCCATTAATAGTTTGAGAGCACGGGCTGGGCTCATATGGAAGGGGTAAAGGTTCTTTGGTTTCGGTTTTGGCCAGTGGGCTATGAAGTTATACCGGCAAAGGGTCGACCATGTTGGCTACTGCTGTGACAATGCTGATTTCTACGGGCTGAGGAATAGTGCTACTACTAGCATTGGTACTCCTGGCTAATGACCTCTTCGCAAGTTCATTAGTTCTCTAGATGATGCCTTTCTTGAATGCACTTTCAATTTGGACACCCAACTCATGTAGAGAAGCAAATGTGGATAATGACACCACTATCATTCTTTGCAACATATCTGGCTCGAGATTCTAAACCACTAATCAAACCTGTTCCCTTTCGATTGGCCTATTCATTATCCTGGCAGCTTTTGCTCTCCACCTGGCAACAAAGTCGATGAAAGGTTCCTTGGGGTTTTGGGTAGTTGCCTCTAGCTCACTGATGGCTACTTCTATCTGCGTGTTGTATGAGTATTGGTTGAGAAACCTCTTAGACAATTCCTCTCAATTCCGCTTAGTAGAGCCTTCCAGTTTAGCGTTCCAGATAGCTACCACGTCTGTTAGAGTTCTTCCAAACAAAGACAGTTTCTAAGCCCAAGTCTATTGGTCTTAAAATATCTAAAAACAGGTGAACATGAGCAATAGGGTCTCCACTACCATCGAATCTATCGATGTGAGGCATCTTGAATTTTTTCGACAATCTAACCAACGCCTCGGTGTAACCGTCTTCAATGTCGGGAATGGAGTTGAAGCCTTGGATTTTTTTAGCGCTTTCTTTAGCCTAGCAATTTTGATCATAGCCGAATCAATATCATTGATATCAAAGGAAAGGAGTTCCCCATTGGCTATGCCAAGGGCCTATGAGCTGGAACCTGTGCAAGCATCTCTTGAGGATCTGGGACCTGAGGGTTTTCGATTGGTAGAGGTGGATCAGGATTCGGCTGGACAGCTAGGACTGGGTGTACAATAGATGTGGAGGCCGCAGATAAGCATTGCATGTCAGCGATAGTTTCATCCTAAACGGTTATCCTTTGATTCAGGGTATCCATAGTTCTCTGGAAAGTTGCCATCATGGCAGCCACCTCTTCTGCACTCTAAGCCATTGCAAGTCTAAGAGAGTTAGATGCTGGTGAATTGATTTGTTGAGAACAGACAGGTAAATGTTAGGTG
Source organism: Camellia lanceoleosa (assembly GCA_025200525.1). Taxonomy (NCBI): domain Eukaryota; kingdom Viridiplantae; phylum Streptophyta; class Magnoliopsida; order Ericales; family Theaceae; genus Camellia; species Camellia lanceoleosa. The sequence continues at coordinate 126,067,395 of CM045758.1, forward strand.
ATCTATGTTGGTACTGATAATTGCCTATCCCTTCTTCATCAAGCGACCAGTGGAAGAGAAACTAACACAGGCTGACCACCAACAAAGTCTCAAGTTTTGCAAAGTCTGCCGGAATGAGTCCACACAACTTGGGGGATAGTGGGTCTCTCTGAAGATATGATTGCAAACTACTGTAGACACCCCATTTTTGACCGACCTTAAGACTCAGACGTCACCGATTGAGCGCTTGGTGATGTTGCATATCGCGCTCATTCCGAAGTTTCAGAGTCTCAGCCGTGAGCCTTGCCCCTAGACTTCTGGGCTTTTCTGTGCTTTGCCTCGGTTTGCGAACCAGGCTCTGTTTTCTCTATTTTCTCTTCCCAAAGGGAGGGAGAGGTCTCGTAGATCATCTCTCAGTGGCCGTAGGTTACGTTTCGTGGTCGTAGGCCATTTTTCCCATTTCAGAGTCTGGTTCCCGATTTTCGGAGCCGTCAGCCGTGTGCCTCGGTTCGGGACCGCTTAACCACCTCCGTTTGCTCCAATTTTTGGCATACATCTTATTTACTCCCTTTTGAGGGACACTGTGGTCCGAGAGACCAACTTCCTAGTCGAACACCACCTCCGATGCTTAACAGTAAGTTTTCGGGGCCCCAGGCTACGTGTTTCGGCCCCCGAACCTTCAATTTGCATCGGTTTGAGTTCATTTTTGGCAGGGACCTTATTTTCATTGTTATGAAGGTTGTAGGAGGGTGAGAGGCCAGCAATTATTCTGAAAGCCAACTTTATTCCTTCATCGCTCTTCGTCACCTGTTTTTCTTGCTAGAAAGCTAATGTTGACCACCCTCGGGCCACTTTTTTGGGCCATCAACCACATATTTGTGTTGTACACACCTGGGAGGCCACCAATATGTCATGGCCAGCCAGCAATTGTTCCAGACCCTTTTGAACCCCTCTGAAAAGTTGGGTTTTCTCTCTCCTGTTTCACATTTTCAGGGTTTCAACCACATAGCTGTGTTGTGCACACATGGGAGGCCACCAATATGGGTGGCCGGCCAGCTTTCTCTGATTGACCTTTTTGACCCTAGCCGGCCGGCCAGGGGAAGTGGCCGGCCGGCCACCTGAGCTCCCAGAAACTGGCCGGCCATGCTCCCCTCAGCAGGTTCCTTACAGATACACCCTCCTTTTCCCCCCAGATTCTCTATCCGATGGAGGAACTTTTTGGGGGAAAATTTGAATTTCATTTCCCCCCCTTTTTCTCCACACCTTTGCCTATATAACCAGCACCCCCAGCTGTGTTTTGAGGGTTACAAGAATTGGTTCTAAGGCTCTTGCATTCAATCTCTCTCCCTCTCTATTCCAAGCATCAAAATCCCTCAAGTCCTACACCATTTCTACTCCATCTCCAAGCCAACCAATCCACACTCCATTCCAGAAGCTTGGAGGCTCTTTCCAGAGGCTAGGAGCACCACTTCTTGGACCAAGAGGCTGCTAAAGTTTGGTTCAACAAGGGTGAGTCCCATTTTCTCTCTTTTGTGCACTATTTTGATCTATATCCTAGCTCCTTGTGCTTACATTTTTGGGCTCTGACCCTAACTGGAAATAGTCTTATTTTGAGCTCTTTTTCATGTTTTATTAAGGGCCTTTCCCTGTTTGAGGCTTCCTTCTTGCCCTTTGTGTTTAAACCCTCTTTTAGGCCTATTTTTGCATAGTATTTTTGGCTTATTTTTGAGCTGTTTTAGACTTGGTTATAAACTGTAAAGTGGCTTTTTTTGAGCACCTCTTCAACTTTGTTGAAGGGCTCTCTTCTGTTTGAGGAGAGCTACTACCACTTGCCTCTTTACCCCACTTTTAGGCCCTTTTCTTGCATGATAGTTTAGCCTTACTTGTGTTCACTTTCGTGGCTTGATATAAACTGTGAAGTGCCTTGCTTTGAGCTCCTATTCAACTTTGTTGAAGGGCTCTTTTCCATTTGGGGCCGGCTGCTGCCCCTTGTCTCTATTATCTCTTTTAGGGCCATTTTTGCATGATAGTTTAGCCTTATTTGTGTTCATTTTTTAGACTTGTTGTAAACTGGAAAAAGGCTTTTTTTGACATCATCTTCATGTTTTATTAAGGTTCCATTTTTTTTTTTGAGGTGATATGCTATCTTGTATGCTTGGTTGCCTCCCATTTTGACCCTTATATCCTAGCCCTTGTTGCATGCTTTGTTTGGCCTTATAGCCACTGAAATCCAGTGGATTTTTAGTGGCTTGGCCACTGTTTTGAGCTTCCAAATCAGAGGGGAGTGACCCCCTCTCACCTTGACTTGTTTGGTGGCCATTTTGGCCTTCCAAAGAGGCCCTATCTTGCATACTTTGTGGACTGATTTTGGGGCCAATTTGGTTAGTTTTGAGACTATCATATTTTATTTTCAAAGTTGGTTTGGGGCTGCCACATGTCTATCTTGTATGTGCTTGAGAATCCCTTGTATAGCCCTCTAAAGGAGCCCCTCATTTGTGCATGTGTTGGCTATACTTCCATGGTTATTTGGGCTTATTTTGGCATGCTTTATTCACTAATTTTTTCTGATTTGGTGAGTGCTCACTTGCTTCATGTACTTGCCATGTAATCCCTGTTTGGTGGTCAAAATTGCATGCTAATTTAAGCCATCTTGCTAGCACCTTTTGGCCTTGCTCTAAACTGGAAAAATGCATGTTTTGGGACTGTCTTAACTCTATCTTTACACTTCATGTTCAAATAATGCATGCTTTGTATAGCTATAAGTCATTCCATGTGCCTAATTTTGTGTTTCGGGGTCCATCTCATGCATCGGGTGCCATGTTTCTATGTTTCGGGGCTGTTTAGCATCATGTTTTAGTGCTGAAGTTTTCATGTTTGCATACCATGTTCCATGCCTTACCATGCTTTGGTAGAGTGCATTCGTGCCTTAGGTTCGGTCCTCGGTTTGCGTGCATGTGTGCACGCATCTCGAGTGTCTCATTTCCATCTCGTGGCCACTGATGTGAGTGTGGCTGAGGTCCACTTGTGTTAGTGTAAGTCCATTATGCATTGTGTATGCCATTTCATTCCATAGCATTGTGTATGCCATGTTACATCGTGCATCGTATGTCATGTTACATCGTGCATCGTATGTCATCTCATAGCATTGTCCATGCTAGGTTGTATATTAGTTGCATTCATGCATGTCATGCATATTGCATTGTGCTTGGGATAGGAGTTAGCCCGAGCACAGGAAATGAGGTACGTTTCATACTTCGAGTGACGGAACGTGTCTCAATTCCCTAGTCGTCGACACTCCGGATTACCCATGATGGAGTTTAGGTTTTGTTGTGTGCATTCATTCCATATTGAGTTGTGCAATTCGACTCCTCGGTCATCATGCATCGAGATGCGTGATTGGTGGCACGAGGATCGAGGACTACACTCCTTGAAGAGCAGTCATGCATACATATGTGAAATACTTTGCCATGCCCCCCTCTTGCTCTCTGTTGCAGCAAATCAAGAATCAGCAGCTTTCCGGAGCTCGGCATGCATTCCAAAGAACAATTGCAAGCAGAGGCTAATCGGGGCATCGCAATGGATTTTCGCGTAAGACAACCCGAACATGCATCATTCTTCACCCGGAGCAGAGTTGAGGCGGTCCCTAGCTTGCATGCTAGTTTATTGCTTTCTTAGTTAATTTGTTAATTAATTAGGGTCTTGTATTTATTCGGACTGTATTTATTATTTGGGACTGTATATTATTTATTTGGACCCTCTGCGCGAGGGCAATGTTGTAATAAGTGTGCGTGTATGTGATGTATGTCTTCCAACCCCACGTCTTTCTCCCTTTTATTTACCAGCTTATGATGGTTAGATTAGGGCACGTTTCAATTAGCATACAGTATGATAGCATGTTTGCATTCATTCATCTGTTTTGCATGTACCGGGCTTGGCGCATCATAATTCACTGCATTGTATTTCAATTCCAAGTTGAGTACTTGTTAGTTGTAGCATTCCATATGTCATGTTTAGAATAGCCGAGCCTGCTATAGTTGCACTATTGCATGTGTTGCATTAGGCATTTCTGTATAATTAGGATCATGCATGGATTTCTAATTAGCTTCTGTTTTGGCTTGGAGTACTCGGTAAGTTTTACGCTTTAGCATCCTTGCATGAGTGTAAGTGACTGCCATGATAGCATGCTTACCATGAGGCTATGTGCTTATGTGATATAACTGCCTGTATACCTGTGGGTAAAGGTTGGGTTATTTAGATTGGAACAATGCATTGACTGTGTGTTTTAAAGCCCACTAGATAGTGGCAAAACCATGTTTTCTAAGCCTACCTAAGGGTGCCAAAATCTGCATTTTAAGCCTACTTGCGGGTAGCAAACCATCTTTCAAAAAATAAACATGAAATGTTTTGTTCCAATTCAGGCCACCTGGTCTATACTTGTATGCTGTGCCCATCACATAGTAAATCTAGGCTAATAACCGGAATAAGAATGCACAATGTTTTCAAAACTAGATATCATGGTTAGTAGAGGCCGATCTTTGATCGGGCGAGTGGGGGTGCTCACAAAGTGACCTTCCCCAATCGTACCCAAGTTCCCGAGCCGAGGCAACTTTGGTGATGACGGACATGTGGCCTTAGGCAACGAGTCAGGGTTTCCTAAATTTCCCAAAATAAAATATTTATGTGGCGACTCTGTATCTGGCAAATCAGTCCATGTTTGGTACTTCTTTCAAAAGAATCTATTTTCTCAAAACGATTTGCCGGATTTGGACTCTTTGGTTCAGATTACGAACCGTGACAATTAGAGTCCTGAACTGTAGTGAGCCCAAAATGAACGGAACGGGGGGGCTCACTCCCTCCCGGGGCGTTTGGGGACGTCTACAGTTTTTGGCGACTCCGCTAGGGAGTTAGAGAGCTTGACTCGAACTCATGATATCTTGTTTGGACTACACTTGTGTGTTTCTTTGCATTGCATTTGCATTGGTGCGCCTAGGACACCGTGTTTGCCATCTGCTATTCCTGAGCGGTTTGCCAGAGGCAGCGTGCCAAAAGGCTTACCAGTTACGGGCTCTGCCAGTATGGGAACACAAACCCCGGTTTTACCGAGGCACCCTTTTGACCATTCGACCTAGAGCATATTCGAAATCCGTAGTGACCATTCCAAACTAGGACAGGTTGCTTACCTGATATAGGTTGTTTGGAACCGCTGCGTGCGTAGTGAAACCCTAGCTCCTGACAAAATAGGACAGGAAACCCTACCCTAACATAGGGGTGTTTTGGCTCTCACTTATCTGTTATGTGCTTTTAGAGTGCGTCTCTACAGGGAATGTATGTATCAGTTTATGAGTTTGGGCATCAGGCCTGCAGGCATCAGTCAGTGTTTGAGAATCAGTTATCTGCGAGTATCAGATTCAGTTTTCGGGGACAGCGATTCAGGGATAATGATCAGTGTTTGAGGACAGTGTGTATTCAGCTTATCGACCGTGTGCTGTTATGCCCAGCCATGTGTTGTGTATTTATTTTAAGCTGTTATACTGTTCATTTATCTGGTTGTTTATTTCCTTATTGCTTTATTTATCTTTTTGCTAGGGACAGTTTTAGCACAATTGCTTCAAACCCAGCAGATATTCCCCAAGCACTTTGGACAAGAGGTCGTCGGCTCAATCGATCTGAGGATCTGGTTGACGGACAGCCAGTGTTCCATTCTCTACCCCCAGTTGTCAGAAGAAGGCCGAAAAGTCGCAGTGTGTCTGAGCAGAGGTTACCAGAGCAGTGGCCTACCCTAGCAGTGAACAGTCGACCTGAGGTCTTAGTTTCTGCCATAGAGATACACATACCAGTCAGTCAGCAAGATTAGCAAAATATGGCCGGGATGGAAGAAATGATGTGCCAACTCCAAGAGAGTATGAGACAGATGCAGGAGGACGTTGTCCGCCAAGCGGAGTTCGCTAAACAACAGGCCACAATCATGGCCCAGCAGGCGGAGCTAATTACCCAGCTCCAGCAGCAAGCTGGTGCATCAGCCTCACATCCAAACCCTCCCCCACCAGGAGTCCCCCTACCCGAACAAACACCAACTACCCAAAATGTCCTGCCAAACATCCAAAACACCTTGCCAAATGTCCAGAACATCCAGGAGGACACAGACATTCCAACGGGGCCAGCTCCGCCACCACTTCTGCCTCAACTATCCAAAACCCATACATCCACCAACCACCCGGACTCTCCCTTCGAGTTCAAAATAGACCATACAGCACTGAAATTGAGCAAGCTCAAGAAGTTATTTAAAAAATCCCAGGGGGTAAAAGCTATTCCGGATATCGAGGACGGATATACCGATGTGGCTGTGACATTACCAGATAGGTTCAAAATGCCGCAGATTGATTGCTTCGACGGATCTGGTGATCCCATGGTCCACGTCCGACTATTCTCAGATATTGTAACAAGTCCGCGAACGCCCCGGGAGGATGAGTCCCGTTTTATTCATCTGTGGGCTTACTACAGTTCGGACTCGATTTGTTGTCACGGTTCTAAATCTGAACCAAAGAGTCCAAATCCGACAAATCGTTTTGAGAAAAACAGATTTTGAAAGAAGTACCAAACATGGACTGCTTTGCCAGATACAGAGTCGCCACCTAAATATTTTTTTAATGGGGAAATTTAGGAAACCCTGACTCGGTGCCAAAGGCCACGTGTCCGTCATCACCAAAGTTGCCTCGGCTCGGGAACTTGGGTACGATTGGGGAAGGTCAACTATGAGCACCCCCTCTAGCCCGGTCCGAAGACCGGCCTCTACTAATCATGATATCCAATTTTGAAAACGTTATGCGTTCTTATTCCGGTTATTAGCCTAGATTTACTATGTTATGCGCACAGCAAACAAGTATAGACCAAATCGCCTAAATTGGAACAAAACATTTCATGTTTGTTTTGAAAATGGTTTGCTACTCGCAAGTAGGCTAAAATGCAGGTTTTGCTACCCTCAAGTGGGCTTTTTTAGAAAAGATGGTTTTGCCACTATCTAGTGGGCTTAAAACTTGCTTTCAATGCATTGTTCCAATTTAGGTAATTTAACCTCCATCCACAGGCATTCAAGCAGTTATAATACATAAGCAGCTAGCGTCATGGTAATCATGTTATTATGGCAACACTCACACGCATGCGGTATGCTAAAACATAAAAGCTTACCTAGTACTCCAAGCCAAAACAGAAACTAGTTAGTAATCATATGTATGATCCTAGTTCATGTTAAGATGGCTAATGCAACACATGCGGGATGCAGCTAGAGTAGGCTCGGCTAGTCTATGGATGGCGTGTGAGATGCAACAACTAACATGTATTCGAGTTAGATTTGAAATACAATGCAATTTGCATGATGCGCCGAGCCCGGTGCATGCAGTGCAGATGAATGATGCACGCATGCATAGCATAAGGATGCTAAAATAAATATGCCTTAGTACTAACCATTGAAAGCAAGTAAGTAAAAGGGAGAAAGAAGTAGGGGTTGGAAGACATGCACACACTCACCCACACTTATTACAAATTTACCCTCGCTCGGAGGGACCAAAAGAATATACAAATTTATTAACCTACAAGCTAATTAATGATTACAGACCACTTAATTAATTAACAAATTAACTAAGCTAAGGAACGCAGTAAAAGGCCTCGGGAAGAGGGATGCACGCATGCTCGGATTGGCCTCGCCCAGAAATCCATTGCCATGGCATCAAGTTGCCTCTGTTTCGCTTTGCCTTGCCCCTAAAACTTGCACAAGTCCCAAGAATGCTTCTCTCGACACCGGGAGCATCACCGCCAAGTAGAAACACCACCGGCCAAAGGGAATGATCACCGGCCACCTTTTTGTCTATCGGCCAAAAATTGATGGCCGGCCGGCACTATATTTAGCCGACCGGCCAAAACTTCCTGCAGAACCTGCAATTGACAGCAGCAGAGGGCAAAACATGGCATGGCAATGCATTTCAAGCAAATGTGTGCACCACCACACCCCTAATCATGTTTGTGACTCAAAGGGGTATGGTGCTCGATTTTCGGACCACCAATCGCGCATTTCAATGCGTGATGGCCCAAGAAGCTAAGTTGTGCATTTTAATGTCAAATGTAATGCACACAAACACATAAGGAACCCAACCTCAATCATGGTGATTCAAGAGGCAAGGAATGCATGCCAAATGCAACCTAAGCATGCAATCTAAACATGCAACATGAACATGCAAGCAAGTAATGCACACTAGGCACACAACCTAAGCAAACAAGCATGCAAGGCATGAAACAAGGCAACAACATTTGAGCAACATGTCAAGCATGGAATTAAACTAATTTGGGCAACTCTATTCTAGACCCAAAACAGTGGCTAAATGTCATGGAAATGAGGGCCAAAATACATACAAGCATGCATGCACAAGGGCCTAAACATAGAGCATAGGCCATCAACTCTTCAAAGCATGAAAGGGATGGAAAATGCAAGTATGCAAGCATGGAACATGGACTGAAATACGGTTTCCAATGATGCCAAATCATGAGAATAAGCCAACTAAAGCATGCTAGTGACCCATATACTCAAGGCTAGTAACCTAGAATACAAAGGAGTTATACAAAGCATGGCAAGGATGGCCTAAACAACCAAAAACAGACCTTAAGCATGTTAAAACATGACCAAAAACTTCACAAAGCTAAGCCAAAATATGCAAGCATGGTGGTCCAAATGCTAGATACATGTTAACGTAATTTCATGGCATTACAGGACAAGTACGCAAAGCGAGCATGGTGTGTCTAAACCAAGTAAAAATAGAGGTAATACATGGCAAAATACTACCAAATAACACTTAAGACATGGCTAACATGCACTTAAAAATGGTGCTCACACATGAGGCTAAAATGGCACTTTTTGAAGACAACAAGGAGAGGGGGTGGCCCTTTCCTTCTTAGGACCTTAAACCACCATCCTCACCACTGAAATCCCTCAAGATTTCAGTGGTGAGGAGGCCCAAACAAGGTGGTCCCGAAGTTCACCAAAAATAGCACAAAATGGGGCCAAACAAGGCCTAAGAGGGGGTAAACAACCCCAAACACAAAAGTGTCCTTAATGAAGTATCTTAAACACAAAAAAAAAAAAAAGAACTTTTTTATGTTATACACAAAGCTCAAAACAGCAAGCAAGACAGGCTAAAAGCTAGTGCAAAAACGGGGAATAAAAGAGGGTTAAAGGCTCACCCTTGTAGACCAACGAAACCAGCAGCTTCTTGGATCAAAAACCAGTCCCTTAGCCTCTGAAAATGGCCTCCAAGCTCCTTAGGTTGATGATGGAGGTGTTAGGATAGGAGTTGTAGTGTAAATGTACAAGAACTAGCCCCTTTTGAACCCTCTAACCCATACAAATGTAGAGAGAGAGAGGGAGATAGAGAGAGAGAGAGAGTGATATATATGTATGATATATATCAGATTTTCTAACCCTTGAAAATGGTGGAGAGGCCCTCTATATATAGAGCAAGACAAGGTGCTAAGCTTCTTAGAGAAGCTAACACAAAAAGGGTTAATGGGGGCAAGCTTCCAAGGGAAGCTAAGCAAAGGGGTCAAGCTTCTCTTAGAAGCTTGACAATGGTTCAAGCTTCTTGGAGAAGCTAAAACAAAAGGTGCAAGCTTCTCTTGGAAGCTTAGGAGGGTTCAAGCTTCTTGGAGAAGCTTGGAGCAAAGGGTTCAAGCTTCTTGGAGAAGCTTAGAACAAAGGTTCAAAAGGTTCAAGCTTTCTCAAGAAGCTAAAACCAAGGGTTCGAAAGGTTCAAGCTTCCTCAAGAAGCTAAAACCGAGGGTTCAAAAGGTTCAAGCTTCCTCAAGAAGCTAAAACAGGGGTTCAAAAGGGTCAAGCCTCCCTAGGAAGAGGTCTCGGCCAGAAAAATGGTCAATCGGCCAAATAAAGATGGTCGACCGACCAAACAGAGTGCCGACCGGCCAAATATATGGCCGATGGCAACAAAACAATGGCCGGTGGCCTCTAGCCATGGCTGGTGATGTGTGGGGATGTCTCACAAGCCATTCCCTGCCCCTTAAAAGCAAATCACAAGTGTTTGGTGCAAAACCAAACACAAAACAGTCGAGTCGGGAGATTCTGAGGCAAGGCGTGTAGCCGAGACCTCCGGGAACTTGAGACGAACACAAACATGGATGATCACCGGGTGTTCAAACGGTGACGTCCAAGTCTTGAGGATAGTCAAAAATGGGGTGTCTACAGTTGACCCTCTTTGACAGAACTCGAAAGTCATAAGAATGACGGGAGCGAATGTCAAAGCCCAGAGACGACCCATTTTTGACAAGGCCGAAGACTTAGACAATCATGCAAGACAAACAAGATATGCACCCGAAGGCAGGGGCAAAATGCAAGACGATGCACAAAGTCGGGCATAATTGATGATCATGCACAGAAAGCTGTAACGAAGCACACGTGCAACAGTTTTAAGCTAGCATACACCAAACTACACTACAATGCAGAAACGACTTAAGAGAATTATGCGATTCTCGATACGTCTCATGCGGAGGATACAATACCTGTCCGGTTTGTCTGGTTCTACCAGTCGCAAATGAACCGTACATACAATATCGTGCCTGTAAAGAACACAAACTTAACAGGTACAATGTGATTAGCAACCTGCATATTAATGTACTTGAAAATGCGTGACAACGCAAAGTAAGTGGGAAGCATAACAATGCTGTGAAGGCACAGACATGTAAGTGGAGCATGCGGTCTACGCAGGCAACGAAATTGAACACGAGCATGCGGTTTACGCAAGCAATGAAATTGAACATAAGAATGCGGTCCACGCAAGCAATGACATTGATTACAAACATGCGGTCTACGCAAGTAGTGTAATTAATTATAAACATGCGGTCTACGCAAGAAAAACATGCAGTCTACGCAAGTAATGAATTCAATTATAAACATGCGGTCTACGCAAGTAATGAATTTGAACATAAGAATGCGGCCACGCAAGCAAAACATGCGGTCTACGCAAGTAGTGGAATTGTTTATAAACATGCGATCTACGCAAGTAGTGTAATTAGTTATAAACATGCGGTCTACGCAAGCAAAACATGCGGTCTACGCAGGTAATGGAATTGAATATAACATACGGTCTACGCATGTAGTGTAGTTAGTTATAAACATGCGGTCTACGCAAGCAAAACATGCGGTCTACGCAAGTGAAACATGCGGTCTACGCAAGCAAAACATGCGGTCTACACAAGTAATGGAATTAAATATACACATGCGGTCTACGCAAGTAGTGTAATTAGTTATAAACATGCGGTCTACGCAAGTGAAACATGCAGTCTACGCAAGCAAAACATGCGGTCTACGCAGGTAATGGAATTGAATATACACATGCGGTCTACGTAAGTAGTGTAATTAGTTATAAACATGCGGTCTACGCAAGCAAAACATGCGGTCTACGCAAACAAAACATGCGGTCTACGCAAGTAATGGAATTGTTCATAAACATGCGGTCTGCACAAGTAAAACATGCGGTCTACGCAAGTAAAACATGCGGTTTACGCAAGCGAATGAATTTGATTATAAACATGCGGTCTACGCCAGTAATGAATTTGATTACAAACATGCGGTCTACACAAGTAACGAATTTGAACATGAGAATGCGATCCACGCAAGCAAAACATGCGGTCTACGCCAGCAATGAAATTGATTAAAAACATGCAGTCTACGCAAGTAATGAAATTGAATATACACATGCGGTCTACGCAAGTAATGAAATTGAATATAAGCATGCGGTCTACGCAGGCAATGAAATTGAACATAAGTATGCGGTCTACGCAAGCAACAAAATGGATCATAAACATGCGGTCTACGCAAGTAACGAAATTGATCATAAACATGCGGTCTATGCAAGCAATGAAATTGAACACAAACATGCGGACTACGCAAGTAATGAAATTGATCAAATTAACGAGACCAAATTCGAACGTGACCTCCGATTTACCTTTCGGAGGGGTTTGCAACACACTCAGCTAAAAAACGGGCACACCCTGTTCATATCAGAGAGAGATAACATCTGCTGCTGCTTTAATTTCCATTCTGACTTGAAGTAGGCTTAAGCCTGGGGCCGAGATACACTCATACTTCGGAGTAGTGACAAGGCCTGAGGAGGTACATCCGGAGTACAATCACGGAATTTGCTGAAAGTGAAACACACTCAGATGCTTCGATTTTCCCTCTTTTCTTTTGCTTTGCAGTCTAGAACCCATATAGCTTCAGATAGGTCCTTGTTCTACTGTTCTCACATGACCTGGGTTGAACCCTGCGGTTTATGAAAGAAAGAATCTTGTTTTGCACAAATGTGGAGAATGGCACAGCACTCTGAGCACAAACGATTTTATGAAATTGAGAGATGGGTTCTTGACCGGGGTATTGAGCCTATGACTAAACACAGCAAAGACGACCCAACAACGGAAAATAAAGGTAAACAACCTAAACACATCGAGACACGCTCGGAAAGACTTAAAGCAAGAATCGAGAAAAACAAAACAGAAGACACGACACACAGACGTGTTACAAAGACGAGAGACCTCTCAGTGCACGAGAAGCCAGTTTCTCTGGGTATTATTTCCCACCCTTTCTCATTTGTGATTCTCACATCACTCGGCCCTCAAGCTCTATTTTTTCTGAAAAAGCCCTTTTCTCACTTTTTCTCTCATCGCACATCTCTCTATTCTTCAATCTCTCATTTTTTTATCCCTTTCCTGGGTGATTGATAGATAAGCAGAAAGTTGTGGGCTCTTGCCCCTAGCATTCTGCTAGATTCTTCTTCTTGTTCACAACAGTGAGTTTCTTCCATAGAGGGGCTGTGCTATAACTGGGTGTGTAGCAAATCTGCAGCCGACATCGGTTGACGATGCTCTGCTAGGGAGTTTGGACATGGTTAGATCTGTCCAGATGATGGAGTGGAATATCTTGCCCCATTCCAGTTAGTTAGCCGTGACTTGGCTCGACACTACCGCTTGGAGGGTGGTAGAGCTTTCAGCCCTTTTGCGGTTAGCTTCAGTGGTGCCCTTTTCTGGCAGGTAGAGTGCCCTTCTTGGCTAGTATGGTGCCCTTTTTGGCAAGTATTTTGACAATGGGGAAAAGACAGAACACCTGACTCAACTGTGCCCCTAGTTCATCATTTTGACCATTTTTTGTTTTGGTTTTTCTACTAAAACAATTTTGACCAATATGAGAGTTAGGTTAACACGCTTGTTCAATTTTTGATTTGAAATCATGCAAGTCAGGTTGTAAGCACTGAAAATTTTCCTTTTTTGGGTCCAAGAAATGGTCCAGTTTTGGAAAAATGGAGTGATTTTCGAGAGAATAGTCAACCTCAATAAAAATTCTCAAAAACTGTTTTTTGCAAACGGCCACTACTCAACGAGCACGGAACCTACCCTCGAGATGCGCAACCTCGAATCCATAACAATGGAAAATTGCCCCTTGTTCGAAGAGAGCTGCATGGCAACGGAAAGTTGCCCCTTGTTTGAACGGCACCGCAGCGCATTAAATGGCAACGGAAAGTTGCCCCTTGTTTGAATAGCACCGTAGTGTATTGTAATCAGTCTTCTTGGTAATGATCACAACTGAATCCTTAGCTTCAGACAAGGCAAAGATGCTCAAAACCAATTCATGGACACACTTGTTTTGTAGGTGTTTGTGGCTGGACTTCAGAGTGAAGTTGCCTACGTATCCCAAACATGGGAATCAAGCCTTACGTAGTTCGGGGTTAAGGTACACTCGGGTATTTAACCTCTCCTTTTGCGCTCTAACTTTTGCCAAGGCGCCCGTTGCAGGTTTTCGACCTTGCGAGCTATGTTTTTCTTTTCTTTTCAATTTTTTTGTTTAGGATTTTTTTTTTTTTTTGCATTTTTTCTCTTTTCATTTCTTCTGCATTTTTTGTATTTTTCTTTTCTCTTTTTTTTGTTTCTTTTTCTCTTTTTTTTTTCTTTTTTTCTTGCTCTATCTTTTGCCTAGGTCGCCCTTCCAGGTTTTCGGCCCAGCGAGCCTCTCAAGGGTAAAAGTGTAGCTTTGTCCATGTCAAATGGTTCTAAGATCTCGAAGCCATCTGAATCCAAGAGAATGGTTGTTTGCTGATGATGTAGAAGTCCATCCAATGGGGGGCTGAATTGCCCCTATGTTGTGGATAGGAACTCTGTTGTTCTTCAGCAGAAACCTTCTTCTTTCCTCCCTTCTGGGGTTTGGCATTCTTGCCGATCTTTGTTAGCTTGAGAATCATCCCAAATTTTTTTTTTTTTTTTGACTCTTCGAGCACATCTGACATCTTTGCCCCTAGTTCGAGGGGTACTCATGATCTAGCTTCGCAAGCTTCTTGATCTAACTTTGTTGCCGCTAATTCACGGGCTACTTTTGATCTGGCCACAAAGGCCTTACATTGTGGTTGACCGTTGAACGTTCTGAATTCCAGTTCAAGTTTTGAAATCAAGAGGGGTGGAGTCTCGAGGCTGAGAGCGATCTTAGGCTGCACAATCTCAAGAGCGATTCTACACAGGCCTTCACAGGACCACGCAAAACATTTTTTGAAAGTTTTTAAGAAAGCGACAAATCGCTCGTGCTGAAGACAGTGTAGAAGCAATCTGGATCAAAGCTAGGGTCCTTCTCAGTACTCACACTAACAAGCATGATTTCATTCATTAAGGGCTTAGCATGCCTCTCTTTCTCTCAGTTGATCAAATTTTTGCAAATCCTGAGGAATTCATTCCTCTTCGTTTTCACCACAGTGTTTGAAAAAGTTTTGAAAAACTTAGGTCAATACAATGACTTCAAGGCACAGAAAAGATAGAGTTCTTAGTCAAATACTGCCATCTCATTTAGAATTTTTGGCACAACTGGCACATGGCAGAAGCAAACACAAGGGTGTGAAAATCACTGCTGTTCATTCAAATTTGTTGGTATAACTGGCTCCTTGGCAGAAATAGACTCAAAACAAAACGAAAAGACAAACGCGAAACAAAATGGTGATGCCCGACGTAACACCCCCGGAATCACCCGACCTTTGTACAACAGGACTGACTCGATACAACAAGACAGACCCTTAGTCAAAAAGACTGACTCAAGACAAAGAGATAGACTCAAAACAAAACTACAGAACTGACTCAACACCCAAGTCAGAAACTATAAAACTAGCATTTGCAAATGCTCAAAATAATGCGTGCCAAACGCCACATCTGAAGTAAACTGAGTGCCGCCCACAGGTGGTTCATCCCCTGATCACATCACATTATCCCCCACAAGTTCCCTGATCAAGTGCAGATAGACTTTACTGAGCTGGTGCGACAATGACCTTGTTGTCAATCAAATTTTGTATCTCGTGACGAAGACGGACGCAACCGTCAGTGTCATGACCGGTTTGTTGATGGAAAGCACAATACTTAGTCGGGTCATGCTTTGTAGGAAGAGGATCGGGTAGAGGCCGTTGTTCTAATGGTTTCAGATGTCCTTTCCTGAGTAGGACCCCTAGAGCTTTAGACAAAGGCATAAAGAGTGGGGTGAAAACCCTCTTGCCTCGGGGTAGATAGTCTGAAGTTCAAGGGTTTGAAGTGGATGCACCAACAAAGGAGGTGGCTACTCTTGGTGTAGTGGTGGCGACCGTGCCCACTTCGGAAGATCTTGAAACTGTATCACTACTGGTGGTCGCATTCGAACTGCGGGTAAACGCCCTCCTGGGCTACTCTTTGTCATTGTCAATCAGGCCCTGATTCAAGGCATCCTCAATCTGTACCCCCATCTCATGTAGATCTGAAAAGGTAGGGAAGGGGAGAACGATCATCTTTTGCATAAGCTTGGGTTGGAGGTTGCGCACAACCATCCGTATTTGATCTTTGTCAGTCGGCCTAATGGTCATCATTGAGGCCTTGGCCCTCCACCGAGTTACAAAATCGGAGAAGCTCTCCTTTGGCTCCTGCCTAGTCATCTCGAGATCACGGGTTGTAATCTCGATTTGCGTGTTATAGAAGTATTGTGCAACGAATGCCTCGGCCATCTCCTCCCAATTCCTCTCAACGTCGTCTTCCAGTTTTTCATACCAGATGGCTGCTACACCCGACAGGGTCCGGCCGAATAAAGAAAGCTTTTGTAGTTTGGTGAGGCCCATCGGCCTTAGAATATCTGAAAACAGCCGCAAGTGCACCATAGGATCACCAGATCCATCAAAGCGGTAGATTTGTGGTATCTTAAATCTGTCCGGCAGTGTCACAGCTGCGTCGGTGTACCCGTCCTCAATGTCCGAAATGGATTGAGCTCCTTGAGACTTCTTGAATAGTTTTTCCAATTTACTCACCTTTAGTGCTGTGGGGTCCACCTCGAGCGCAAAAGGGGAATTCGGTTGATTGATAAGAGTGGGTGCCTTGGATAGTTGAGGTAGAATCGGGGGCGGAGCCGGCCCCGTTGGGATGTCTGTATCCTCCTGGACATTCTGAACATTCGCCGTCTCCCCGGGTATTGGGACTCTTGGTGGGAGAGAAGCTTGGTGTGAAGTAGATACTCCAGTTTGCTGCTCTAACCTGGCAATTGTCTCTGCCTGTTGGGCTATGACCACAACCTGTTGCTTGGCGAATTCTGCTTGGCAGACAGCGTCTTGTTGTATGGCTTTCATACTATCCTGGAGTTGGCGCACCATCTCTTCCAGACTCGACATATTGTCCTGATCTAACTGAGCAACCGGTATATCTGTGTCTGTAGTAGGCTTGGAAATCTTAACCCGACCGCTCAAAGATCATTGATCCCAGAGTCGCTGTGGTGGTTCAGGCTCGACCGCCCTCTTCGCCCCGACATTACCCTTGAACTAAGTCTCTGACCTGACAAAGTCTGTCAGCACAAATCCAATGTACCCGAGGGATAGTGGAGCCTTCTGAAGCTATGATTCCAGGACTACCTAGCAAAAGAGAAAACAAACAGCATCTCAGCTCAACTTCACTAGAACGGATATGAGCAAAGCTGAACGACTGTATTCTATTACTGATCACTGTTCCCCGAAATCATTGCCCCAAATCTGAATCTGATACTCGCAGATATAACTAATTCTCAAAATACTGATACTGGTGCCCGCAGGCCGGATACCTAGACTCGCAAACTGATACATGCATTCCATGTGGAGACACACTCTAAAAGCACATAGCAAGTAAAAGGGAGCCCAAAACACCCCTATGTTGGGGTAGGGTTTCCCTGTCCTATTTTGTCAGGAGCTAGGGTTTCACTACGCACGTAGTGGTTTCAAACAACCTATATCGGGCAAGCAACCTGTCCTAGTTTGGAATGGTCACTATGGATTCCGAACATGCACTAGGTCGAATGGTCAAAAGGGTGCCCCGGTAAAACTGGGGTTTGTGTTCCCATACTGGCAGAGCCCGCAACCGGTCAGCCTTATAGCATGCTTTGACAAAGTCAAGCCTCCGGCAAACCGCTCAGGAATAGTAGATGGCCAACACGGTGTCCTAGGCGCACCAATGCACATGTAATGCAAAGAGACATATAAGTGTAGTCAAAACAAGATATCACGAGTTCGAGTCAAGTTCTCTAAATTCCCCAGCAGAGTCGCCAGAAACTGTAACAAGTCCGCGAACGCCCTGGGAGGATGAGTCCCGTTCTGTTCATCTGTGGGCTTACTACAGTTCGGACTCGTTTTGTTGTCACAGTTCTAAATATGAACCAAAGAGTCCAAATCCGGCAAATCGTTTTGAGAAAAACAGATTTTGAAAGAAGTGTCAAACATGGACTACTTTGCCAGATGCAGAGTCACCACCTAAATATTTTTTTAATGGGGAAATTTAGAAAACCCTGACTCGGTGCCAAAGGCCACGCGTCCGTCATCACTAAAGTTGCCTCGGATCAGGAACTTGGGTACGATTGGGGAAGGTCAGCTATGAGCACTCCCTCTCGCCCGGTCCGAAGACCGGCCTCTACTAATCATGATATCCAATTTTACAAACGTTATGCGTTCTTATTCCGGCTATTAGCCTAGATTTACTATGTTATGCGCACAGCAAACAAGTATAAACCAAATCGCCTAAATTGGAACAAAACATTTCATGTTTGTTTTGAAAATGGTTTGCTACTCGCAAGTAGACTAAAATGCAGGTTTTGCTACCCTCAAGTGGGCTTTTTTAGAAAAGATGGTTTTGCCACTATCTAGTGGGCTTAAAACTCGCGTTCAATGCCTTGTTCCAATTTAGGTAATTCAACCTCCATCCACAGGCATTCAAATAGTTATAACACATAAGCAGCTAGCCTCATGGTAATCAAGCTATTATGGCAACACTCACACGCATGTAGCATGCTAAAGCATAAAAGCTTACCTAGTACTCCAAGCCAAAACAGAAACTAGTTAGTAATCATATGCATGATCCTAGTTCATGTTAAGATGGCTAATGCAACACATGCGGGATGCAGCTAGAATAGGCTCGGCTAGTCTATGGATGGCATGTGAGATGCAACAACTAACACATATTCAAGTTAGATTTGAAATATAATGCAGTTTGCATGATGTGCCGAGCCCGGTGCATGAAGTACAGATGAATGATGCACGCATGCATAGCATAAGGATGCTAAAATAAATATGCCCTAGTACTAACCATTGAAAGCAGGTAAGTAAAAGGGAGAAAAAAGTGGAGGTTAGAAGACATGCACACACTCACCCACACTTATTACAAATTTACCCTCGCTCGGAGGGACCAAAAGAATATACAAATTAATTAACCTACAAGCTAATTAATGATTACAGACCACTTAATTAATTAACAAATTAACTAAGCTAAGGAACGCAGTAAAAGGCCTCGGGAAGAGGGATGCACGCATGCTCGGATTGGCCTCCCCCAGAAATCCATTGCCATGGCACTGTTGCCTCCATTTACACTGCCTTGCCCCCTGAAAACTTGCACAAGTCCCAAGAATGCTTCTCTGGACACTGGGGAGCATCACCGGCCAAGTAGAAACACCACCGGCCAAAGGGAATGATCACCGGCCACCTTTTTGTCTATCGGCCAAAAATTGATGGCCGGCCGGCACTATATTTAGCCGACCGGCCAAAACTTCCTGCAGAACCTGCAATTGACAGCAGCAGAGGGCAAAACATGGCATGGCAATGCATTTCAAGCAAATGTGTGCACCACCACACCCCTAATCATGTTTGTGACTCAAAGGGGTATGGTGCTCGATTTTCGGACCACCAATCACGCATTTCAATGCGTGATGGCCCAAGAAGCTAAGTTGTGCATTTTAATGTCAAATGTAATGCACACAAACACATAAGGAACCCAACCTCAATCATGGTGATTCAAGAGGCAAGGAATGCATGCCAAATGCAACCTAAGCATGCAATCTAAACATGCAACATGAACATGCAAGCAAGTAATGCACACTAGGCACACAACCTAAGCAAACAAGCATGCAAGGCATGAAACAAGGCAACAACATTTGAGCAACATGTAAAGCATGGAATTAAACTAATTTGGGCAACTCTATTCTAGACCCAAAACAGTGGCTAAATGTCATGGAAATGAGGGCCAAAATACATACAAGCATGCATGCACAAGGGCCTAAACATAGAGCATAGGCCATCAACTTTTCAAAGCATGAAAGGGATGGAAAATGCAAGTATGCAAGCATGGAACATGGACTGAAATACGGTTTCCATTGATGCCAAATCATGAGAATAAGCCAACTAAAGCATGCTAGTGACCCACATACTCAAGGCTAGTAACCTAGAATACAAAGGAGTTATACAAAGCATGGCAAGGATGGCCTAAACAACCAAAAACAAACCTTAAGCATGTTAAAACATGACCAAAAACTTCACAAAGCTAAGCCAAAATATGCAAGCATGGTGGTCCAAATGCTAGATACATGTTAAGGCAATTTCATGGCATTACAGGACAAGTATGCAAAGCTAGCATGGTGTGTCTAAACCAAGTAAAAACAGAGGTAATACATGGCAAAATACTACCAAATAACACTTAAGACATGGCCAACATGCACTTAAAAATGGTGCTCACACATGAGGCTAAAATGGCACTTTTTGAAGACAACAAGGAGAGGGGGTGGCCCTCTCCTTCTTAGGACCTTAAACCACCATCCTCACCACTGAAATCCCTCAAGATTTCAGTGGTGAGGAGGCCCAAACAAGGTGGTCCCGAAGTTCACCAAAAATAGCACAAAATGGGGCCAAACAAGGCCTAAGAGGGGGTAAACAACCCCAAACACAAAAGTGTCCTTAATGAAGTATCTTTAACACAAAAAAATAGAACTTTTTTATGTTATACACAAAGCTCAAAACAGCAAGCAAGACAAGCTAAAAGCTGATGCAAAAACGGGGAATAAAAGAGGGTTAAAGGCTCACCCTTGTAGACCAACGAAACCAGCAGCTTCTTGGATCAAAAACCAGTCCCTTAGCCTCTGAAAATGGCCTCCAAGCTCCTTAGGTTGATGATGGAGGTGTTAGGATAGGAGTTGTAGTGTAAATGTGCAAGAACTAGCCCCTTTTGAACCCTCTAACCCATACAAATGTAGAGAGAGAGGGAGATAGAGAGAGAGTGTGATATATATGTATGATATATATCAGATTTTCTAACCCTTGAAAATGGTGGAGAGGCCCTCTATATATAGAGCAAGACAAGGTGCTAAGCTTCTTAGAGAAGCTAACACAAAAAGGGTTAAAGGGGGCAAGCTTCCAAGGGAAGCTAAGCAAAGGGGTCAAGCTTCTCTTAGAAGCTTGACAAGGGTTCAAGCTTCTTGGAGAAGCTAAAACAAAAGGTGCAAAAGGTGCAAGCTTCTCTTGGAAGGTTAGGAGGGTTCAAGCTTCTTGGAGAAGTTTGGAGCAAAGGGTTCAATCTTCTTGGAGAAGCTTAGAACAAAGGTTCAAAAGGTTCAAAAGGTTCAAGCTTCCTCAAGAAGCTAAAACCAAGGGTTCGAAAGGTTCAAGCTTCCTCAAGAAGCTGAAACCGAGGGTTCAAAAGGTTCAAGCTTCCTCAAGAAACTAAAACAGGGGTTCGAAAGGGTCAAGCCTCCCTGGGAAGAGGTCTCGGCCAGAAAAAGGGTCAATCAGCCAAATAAAGATGGCCGACCGACCAAACAGAGTGTCGACCGGCCAAATATATGGCCAATGGCAACAAAACAATGGCCGGTGGCCCCTAGCCATGGCTGGTGATGTGTGGGGATGTCTCACAAGCCATTCCATGCCCCTTAAAAGCAAAACACAAGTGTTTGGTGCAAAACCAAACACAAAACAGTCGAGTCGGGAGATTCTGAAGCAAGGCGCGTAGCCGAGACCTCCGAGAACTCGAGACAAACACAAACATGGATGATCATCGGGTGTTCAAACTGTGACGTCCAAGTCTTGAGGACAGTCAAAAATGGGGTGTCTATAGATATATTACAACCAATGGGCCTCCCCAGACCCCAGAAGCTTTTGCTATTTCGCCGGACCCTGTCGAGAGTGGCCGCTATCTGGTATGCGAAGTTGGAGGATGATGTCAAACGGAGTTGGGTCGAAATGGCCGAGGCCTTTGTTGCGCAATACTCTTACAACACCCAAATTAAGATTACAACTCGTGATCTCGAAACAACAAGGTAGGAACCCAAAGAGAGTTTCTCGAATTTCGTGACCCAGTAGAGGGCGAAGGCCTCAATGATGACTTTAAGGCCCACCAATAAGGACCAGATCAGGATGATTGTGCGCAATCTCTAACCAAAATTGATGCAAAAGATGATTGTACTCCCCTTCCCCACCTTTTCAGATCTTCACGAGATGGGGGTACAAATTGAAGATGCAATGAAACAGGGTCTGATTGACCAAGACAAGGAGAAACCCCAGAAAACTTTTAACCGCAACAACAATGCAGGCCCGAGTTGCGCTGCAACCGCAAGAACTTCGGAGGTTAGCATGGTTGCCACCATTACCCCTCCCCTTCTAAGGCCTATGGCAGCCACACCCTTCTCCGGTGCATCCGGAAGCAGTACCCAGACCACTAAATGCCAACCCAGGGGCCAAAGAACCTTCACTCCACTGTACATGCCCCTATCCAAAGCTCTAGGGGTCTTAATCAGAAAAGGGCATCTAAAACCCCTAGAGCCGAGGCCGTTACCAAATCCACTCCCCTCCACTCACAACCCAGCCAAGTATTGTGCATATCACCAGCAGCACGGTCATGACACCGACCAATGCTTCAGATTGCGTCATGAGATTCAGGACCTCATTGACAAACAGGTGATTTTGCCACCAGAAAGACCCAATGTTACAACCAACCCACTCCCCACACACAACCCAGCTCCACCTCCCAAAAGAGTCAACTTTATCCAGGCTGGGGTCGTCTCTTACGATCCTAGCATCTATATCACTCCCTCCCATCTACCTAAGCCGGAGGTGCTTCTTCCCGACTGCACTAATTTTTTGTGCATGTTGGACATCTCTACAACCCAACCTGAGCCAATGGTGGTGGCCGTGGAAAATAGTGCAAGGGAGATTGCAGAGGAAGACAGAACTGTCGAGCTAGCGATTGAGCAGTCTGGGAATTTTACTGGGGAAACCTATGATCCGAGTGAGTACATCCAGTCAATGGGCCAGTCTGAGCTAAGTATAAAATTGCCAGAAAGAGAGGAATTGTGTGTGATCCGGGGGGATAGATTTGAGCAAGGGGTAGGTGATTTGACGGCCGTAGAAGAGGGCTTTGCCAACCTACAGTTTTTCGATGACGAAGAAATAGGGGGCGCAGCAGTCAATTGGTTTGATTATGAGGAATCAGCAGAGGCCACTGGATGGCTGGATGATCAACCAGATGTGGTGGAAGAATTCCAACAAGGTCTGGCATGGGCGAGTGTATCAGTTGTGGCCGGAAGGGCCGAGAGTCAGAGTACATTGCTGGAGAGTGCCGGTACGAAGAATTTCGCTCAAAATAGGGGCATCGTGGATGCAGAGAAAGCTGAACAACAAACTGCACTAACACAAGTGGAACAGGAAAAGATTTGGGATTATGAGAGAATCCGAAAAGCCAAAACCCATGAAATGTCGAAAGTCTTTGTGGGCACGAAGCGAAGATCTTTGTGAGCATAGAAATTTGAAAGTCTTTGCAAGTACAATCATCTTGAACGAACAGTGCCTTTTGAATGCCAACGGAATGTGGTGGGAAGACGATGATTTATGTATTGCCCACACAGACGATGATTGGGGAAACAATCAACCGGATGACACCTGGTACCTCGATGAGGTTGACCACATGACAAGAAGTGGGCGGTACTTCAAACCCCCACATCTAGACCAACCAGAGGCATCTGGGAAGGACAAAGAAGCTGAGAAACAGAAGGAGAAGCAAATCGAAGAAGAAGTTGTGCTAAGGCAGTTGAAGAAGATACAAGCAGACATCTCCATCTGGGGACTGCTTATGGCGTCACGAGTGCACAAACAGGCTGTCCTATCTGCTATACACAAGGCTAAACTCTCTATAGATACCACACCAGAGCAGCTAGTTGGATTGGTCTTTCCGGGAGGAGGTTCCCCGACATTAACCTTTTCAGATAAAGAACTGCCACCCGAGGGCGCAAATCATAACAAACCCCTCTACATCTCTGTGGAATGTAGAGACAAGTGGGTGCCAGTGTTTCTTGTCGATACAAGATCTGCCATTAATGTGTGCCCATCAAGGACAGCATATGCAATCGGGTGAAAGCCCGCAGATTTCGTGCCGACTACTCAAGTGATCAGAGCCTATGAAAGCACCAGCAGAGAGGTTATGGGGACTGTCAAAATTCAGACCCAGGTTGGTCCAGGACAACACAACGTTGAATTCCATGTCTTGGACATCCCTGCAACCTTTAATCTACTCTTGGGGCGACCGTGGTTGCACCAAGTAAAGGCAGTCTCTTCCACTCTACATCAGATGGTGAAATACCCCTATGGAAAGGGAGTAGCCATTGTTTTCAAGAATTCATCGATCCATCCACCTCCGGAGGTATCTACACTAGTCTTGGAAATCGAGCACGACACGAAGGATATGTTCTTATCAGGGTTTACTCTGGCTGAGGCTCGGGTTGTGCAGAACATCATGGCTGTTAATGAGGGAGTATACGTCAGTGCTCAATCTGTATACCTCATGAACAAGCTACAACACATCCCCGGGATGAGATTGGGAAGGAGCGGCCGGAAGGGCATCGCAGCATTGGCCGAAGTGCCACACAACCCTCATACCTTTGGATTGGGTTATCAGCCCACCAAAGAGGATTGGTTAAGGAAGGGAAAAGAAATGGCTGGAAGAGCCAGAGCAAAGAAGGCCGGAAAGCCATTTGAGCTGATGCATAGGCCCATTCAGGGCACCCTAAACGGACGCTTCGTCCAGGAGGGGGAAGACTTTCCTTTTTGTGGCTTCCTAGAGCCATGGCTGAACACGGAGAAGAAGCGCATACCAAGCTTCGAGATTTTATTTGACCTATAACTATCCGAGGATGACGTTGCCGAAGAGCGCATGCACCCATCGGTGAGGTTGAGCGGTGTAAAGGCGTGGACTCGAGGGCAACCTTGTTGAAATGGCGGTAGCACTATCATGTCTACTTTCAGATCCTCCGGTCGACCATAAGTGCTTGGAGGATAACTTCTCGGTTTCCATGATTGGGGATGAAATGGCTGCGAGCCTACCTGTAACTATTTTGGATGCATCTATCGCACCCTCTCTCACTTGGCAATACGAGGAGGGATTTTTGTCCAACAGTACCGGGTCAGGTAGTGAGCCGGAATCTGATTCCACCGAATCTTGTGAGTCGGAATCAGGTTCCAGCTCGACTGAGTCTGAGTCTGGTAATCCTGGGGATGATAACTCGGATGCCACAGTCTTGTCCAGGTCGTCTTTTTCTTTCTCATTTGAGTCTGTTGTAACCGAGGAATCGGACGATTTGGATGTGCTTAATGAGAATCAAGTAGCTGTGGTTTCTTAGTACTTTTCTGTGCCCTTGATTTATTACATAAATTCAGACTTTCAAAATTTTGATAAAAACGACGAGGACAAAATTCCTCCGGTTTTGCAATGCTTAATTGAACAAGAGCAGGAGAGGTTTGTCAAACCCTTAATGGATGAAATCATAATTGTGAATGTTGGTACTGAGGAGGACCCGTGGCTGGTCCAGATCGGGTCCACGTTGTCTTCGGAGAAACGCGAGCGCTTAGTCACTTTATTAAAAGATTTCAAAGATGTTTTCGCGTGGTCCTACGAAGACATGCCTGGAATCGATCCTGAGATTGTACAGCACCGGATCCCTCTTGACCCCGAGGCCCGACCCGTCAAACAGAAGCTCAGGAGGATCCGCCCGGATTGGGCTCTCAAGATTAAGGAAGAGGTCACCAAGCAAATCGACGCAGGCTTCCTGCTGGTATCCGAATACCCGACTTGGTTGGCCAACATTGTTCCAATGCCGAAGAAGGATGGCAGGATCCGAGTATGCGTGGATTTCAAGGACTTGAACAGAGCTAGTCCGAAGGACGACTTTCCCTTGTTGCATATTGACGAGCTAGTGGACTTCACAGCAGGGCATGCTTTGCTCTCATTCATGGATGGCTTCTCAGGGTAAAATCAGATAGTGATGGCACCTGAAGACTGGGAAAAGACTGCATTCACCACCCCGTAGGGGACATACTGCTACAAAGTAATGCCGTTTGGGTTGAAGAATGCTGGAGCTACTTATCAACGGGCCACAACCACGATATTGCATGATATGATCCACAAAGAGGTTGAGGTGTACGTGGACGACATGATTGTCAAGTCCAAAGAAAGAGAGGGCCACTACACTGCCTTGCTAAAGTTCTTTCAAAGGATCAGAGAATTTCGATTCTTGGTGAATCCTCGAAATGTACGTTGGTGTTCTGGCGGAAAATCTTTGGGGTTTCGATTACGAGAGAAGTATCGATGTCGACCCTTCCAAAATCAATGCCATCCTAGAAATGCCCCCACCAAGGACTGAAAAGGAGGTACGAGGCTTTCTGGGTAAGGTGCAATTCATAAGACGGTTTATCATAAAATTAACCTTAACTTGTGAACCACTTTTTGGCCTCCTGAAGAGAGGAAAGAAATTCTAATGGGACGGCCTATGCCAAGCTGCTTTTGAACAGATCAAGGAATACTTACAGAACCCGCTCGTGTTGTCACCGCCAGAGCCGGGGAAACCGTTGATATTGTACTTATCAGTGATTGAGACTACGATGGGCTGCATGCTCGCACAAGAATCAAAGGACAAGGTGGAGAAAGCCATCTACTATTTGAGCAAGAAGATGCTAGAATATGAGACTCGCTACACACCGTTGGAGAAAGCTTGCTTAGCTTTGGTATGGGCTATCAGGAAGCTGCGGCACTACCTGTTAGCTCACTCCGTAATGTTGGTTTCACGACTCGATCCCATCAAATATCTTTTTGAGAAACCAGCACTTACGGGTAGGCTAGCTCGTTGGTTGCTGTTGCTCTCCGAATTCGATCTGAAGTATGTAACACGCAAGTCAGTCAAGGGAAGAGCAATAGCAGAATTCTTAGTTTATCATCCAGTGGAAGGGGGTGAAGCAGTCGAGTACTTAGGGCTAGTTTGGCATAACCTAAAAAAGTCAAAAAGTCACTATCTTATTTAAGTCACATCATCTTATTTAAATCACATCACCTCTCTAACACATCACATCAAACCCAAAACCCCCAACAACAACCACAAACAAAAAAAAAAAAGTTTTTTTTTTTATCCCCAAACTAACCCTTATTCCCGGATGAAGCTATTTTGCACATCGACGATGAAACTTGGACGATGTACTTTGACGGATCGTCAAACCAATACGGGTATGGGATAGGAGTGTTGCTAATAGCACCTGATAAGTCCCATATCCCTCTAGCCTTCAAACTCCGATTCAAAGTCTCGAACAACAAAGCAGAATATGAGGCATGCATTGCTGGTCTAGAAGCAGCCCTGGAACTAGGGGCAAGACGGTTGGATGTCATCGGGGACTCGAACCTTGTTGTGTCTCAAGCAAAAGCAGAGTGGAAAGTCAAAGAAGAAAAGATGATGATGTATCACCAAACCTTGGATTTGTTAATTCCTCGGATTGAAAAGCTAAACTTTGCTCATCTACTAAGAGAGAACAACAGGTTCGCAGATTCTTTGGCAACTCTATCTTCCATGATAGACATCCCATTCAGAGTCCGGATGCATCCAGACATCATTGACCAGAAATTTGCGCCAGCCTACGAGTCGATTGCTGCTATAGATGAGGTTCAGGACGAAAACCCCTGGTATTACGACATTTGGAATTTCTTGGAGAAAGAAGCATACCCGCCAGGGGTAAATGCCAAGGATAAAAGGGCAATCAAAAGAATGGCCGTTTAGTTCATCATCTGTAGGGGTAAGCTATATAAAAGAGGTCATCTGGGAATGCATAAGCTGTGTGTCGATGCCGAAGAATCAAAGCGTCTAATAGAATCCATCCATGGAGGGGAATGCGGCGCGCACATGAATGGAGTAATGCTAGCACGGAAGATCCTCAGACAGGGTTACTACTGGTCCACCATGGAGGAGGACTGTATCGGTTTTGTTCGGCGATGCCACAAATGTCAAATTCATGCAAATCGCATGAACATTCCGCCGTCGAAGCTGTACAATATGACTTCGCCATAGCCATTTTCAGTCTGGGGAATTGATGTGATCTGGGCCATCACTCCGAAGGGGTCAAATGGGCATGAGTTCATCTTGGTCGCGATAGATTATTTCACAAAGTGGGTCGAGGCCCAATCTTATGCGGTGTTGAAGGCTTCACATGTCGCGAAGTTTATCAGAAACAACATCATCTGTTGCTACGGGGTCCCAAACAAGATAATCTCAGATAATGGTTCCCACTTCAAGAAGGAAGTGATTGACTTATTGGAGAAATACAACGTGGCCTTTCATAAGTCATCTACCTATCGGCCGCAAACCAATGGAGCGGTTGAGGCTGCCAACAAGAACATCAAACACATATTGCAGAAGATGGTGGAAACCTACCGAGACTGGCCAGATAAGTTGCCGTTTGCTCTGTGGGGCTACCGGACTTCAATCAGAACTTCTACTGGGGCAACTCCGTATTCATTGGTTTATGGGATGGAGGTCGTTCTACCTATCGAGATTGAGGTTCCGTCACTGCGAGTATTGGCTGAGTGCCAAATAGCCGAAGCAGATTGGCAGCAGAGCAGGTTCGAGGAATTCATGCTCTCTGATGAGAGAAGACTGAAGGCGCTGTACCATGTTCAAGGTTACCAGCACAGAATTGCCCGGGCTTTCAACAAGAAAGTTAAGTCCAGGAATCTAAAAGAAGGAGATTTGGTGCTCAAGGACAACCGAGCTCCCATCCATGACCCAAGGGGCAAGTTCAGACCCAATTGGATTGGTCCCTATGTCATTAAGTCTATCTGGTCAGATGGAGCTGTGGTTCTGATGGATCTAGATGGCTTGGAGTTCTCACAACCGATCAATATGGACAAGTTGAAGAAATATTACCCTTGAGAGGCTTGCTAGGCCAAAAACCCGAAAGGGCGACCTAGGCAAAACTCAGAGAATGAAAAATTTGAAATTACAAAAACTGAGCTCGCAAGGTTGAAAACCCGCAAAGGGCGGCCTTGGCAAAAGTTAAAGCGTAAAAGAAGAGTGAAAATACCCGAGTGAACCCGAGCCTGAACTACGTAAGGCTTGATTCCCATCCTTGGGATACGTAGGCAACTTCATCCTGAAGTTCAGCCATAAACTTTTCCCTGATCAACTTTGTCCATTTTGATCATCTCAGTCATCCTTGTCCATCAGCGTTCACCGTGATCTCCGTCTGATGCTTTTTCGGACTAGAGGCAACTTTCGATTGTAGGAATCGGGGTTGTGCATCTCGATGCGGATCTCGAGCGTGTCGATTGATCCATATCGAAAATGGTTTTTAAAAGTTTTAATAAAAGTTGACTTTGTTCAAATTAATCTTTTTACGACTAAGACCATTTTTGGACCAAAGCGGAAAAATTTCAGTACCCACAACCTTCAATTTCATTAATTTCAAAATAGAGTTCTCCTGCTCTTGCATACAAATTGAAGTTCCTTTTTATTACATTCATAAAGAAAACT
Organism: Camellia lanceoleosa; assembly: GCA_025200525.1. Classification (NCBI taxonomy): domain Eukaryota; kingdom Viridiplantae; phylum Streptophyta; class Magnoliopsida; order Ericales; family Theaceae; genus Camellia; species Camellia lanceoleosa. The sequence continues at coordinate 126,096,520 of CM045758.1, forward strand.
AGAAAGTACTGTAAAGCAATAAATTCGGGGCATAGATAAGTCAGGTGTCCCTGCGCCCCCTCCCAGAGCTGGTCGAAGCCTCCGATGCCAAGCTATGTCCAATCTGTGCCTCTTCATTGAGCCAATCCAAGCACTCGTCAGTCAAACTGCAACTGAAAGTAGAAGCGGGGGCCAAGAGCTCTCTAGTCCTCCATGTTGTGGCATACCGAGCAAGCTATGCGCCTCGAACCGGGAATGTGGCAAGGATACTCAATCCCCTCTGGTGGGCAAGTTTGATCATGACCGAACTGGCACAGGAACCGGAATGGGAAGTAGAACACACAGTGGGTCAGACCAATCAACTGGATCTCGGTTTGCCGGGACATGCTATAGCTCATTGCCGGGAGATTGAGCCAAGGACAGCGCCAAGCAATGCGATCTGCAGACAGATTGCACATCCAGTCAAACCACCACTCCTCATCGGGGGCATCGACTAGGCGTTGTCGAAAAAAGTAGCCGCGAGCTGAGTAGGCTAGGCAAGAGTCCACAACCTGCAATTTATCTATCAACCATACCTAGGGAGGAATGAAAAATGAGAGAATAAAGAATAGAGAGATGTACGATGAGAGAAAAGTAAGACAAGGGTTTTGTGAGAAAAACCGAGCCCGAAGGCCGAGTGATGTGAGTAATATATACATGAGATTGGGTGGGAAACATTACCTATAGCAGTAGTGGGCTTCCCGCGAATCTGGTCGTCTCCCGGCGATAGAAAGCATCTAAGCCCATCAGTGTCTCGGCCAAAGTCATGGCGATGCAGCTCTTTCCTTCCTTCCTTCAAGCCTTGAGCAACTTTGATCAGACGGGTGCTAGATCCACTGAAACTCGGGGCAAGCAGAAAGTAAGATAACATGCACAAGCAAAGGCCGTGTTGCCGAAAACCTTGCCAATGATGGTTGCCGCGGTCACCGGCGTCAGAAAAGCGACGAATCAGGCCGAGGATGTCCAGTTCCCCGTCGTAGATCAGAGACCGAGCATCATGCATGGTGAGTCCACACATCTGCCCTAAAGCTTGGGCGTGACCGAAGCGAAACTGGGGCAAAATTTCCTCATGACGTTCGGATTCCATCAAAATTTGAAAATCTTTGAAAGTTGGACATACCTCTTGCCCGCCGAAGCTAAACACATGCGTCACCGGGTTCCAAAACCTCACCGCGGCATGAAGGAAGGGAAGGTGCAGCGTAGTACGGCTCAGCGTGAATAGTGCGTTCAAGCCGAAACCCCAGAAGTTCAACTTTTCCGAGCCATCTAAAGAAGCAATCCAAGCTGTGAGATTTTCGATGAGAAACGCCTCCATTTTGGTGCAAAACTAAGATGAAATGAATCAACCACGAGGCTAGAGCTTTTAGAGAGGATAAGACACTGTTCGGGGGACACGTGTCAAAAAATTGGTGGTTGCTGGGCTAAGTGGCCGGCTGGCCACCTTTCCTAGCAGGCCGGCCACCTCTCTCCCCTTAAATGCAAAAAACTGGCCGGCCAGTTCCCAAAGGTGGCCGGCCATGCTCCTAAGTGTGTCTTTGGTCCTATTTTACCCTCTGGAAGGAAGTTCCTAGCATTTCCATGCATCGGGAGTTTTGAAGGCCTCCATTTCCCTTAGTTTCGGACGCGTTCCGTCACCCAGATCATCCGAAATGCACTTTGTTCATAGAGTTGTTGTTAGGTCTTGCTTATCGAGTTGTTGTCTTGCTTATCGAGTTGTTAAGTTTTGTCGAGCTGTCAAGTTTCATACATTGAGTTGTTACTTTTTGTTTAATCAATTTTGTTGAGCTTTACTTATCGAGTCGTCAACTTTGTTGTGTTTTTCTTATCGAGTTGTAAACTTGCTAAGATTCTGTTATTGTTTTGGTGAGTTAAGTTGTTTGTTGTGTCGGTTCACTACCTGACTTGGCAAAATGCACAATGCATATATCCATTCAATCTCATTTTGGTGCAAAAAGATGCGATATGATGCTAAGAGTTTAAAATGCAACACTTTTTCAAAAGCTGTTTCATTCCATCATCATTCCTTTGTTACAACATTTTACAACGATGGTGCAAGTTTTACAGAAAATAAAACTGCCTAACAATGTACAATGTGCTATAACTACTAGCAAAAAGGTAAATAAAACAGGGAACAGCTGCATCAATGCTCTCAAGAGCAAGAATAAGAGGCCCTCTTCATCCTCTTCTGCGAAGCAGCCTCTGCACCACCGGCACCATCCGAGTCGGAGCTGTCACCCTCAGGATCCCCCTCGGCCTCACCTCCACTCCCGGAACCAGGGTCAGAACCGTCCTCCCTGTTAGCAAATGTATCTGACTGACGATCGGCAACCTCCTCCTCCTCACTGGCCTTCTCCTGAATAATGTGTGCTCTGCGTCTGTGAGACGACTCCCCTCTCCCAGCCCCTCGAGAAGGCCTAGATGGCCCAGCTCCTCGAGAAGGCCTAGATGGCCCAACTCCTCCGGAAGGTCCGGATGGCCCGGCCTGTGACTGAGCATACACCGGAGGCATCTGAAAATGAAAAATGCAGTTTGAATACATCAGCCAAAACATGTATATCAGATACAGATGCAAGCAAACTACACATAGTGGATGTACGCAGGAATAATGCATGAATGTGGTGTGTGTCAGATGTGCTCTACACAGGCAGCCTATCAATGCAATGAAATGTTCAAAATCAGCATGTTATCAGAAGTACGATAAATGCCAGAAAACTAAAGGGTACCTGGAAACCCATAATGCACAACTACGCCTCTCTCCGCAAGACCATCCCCTCAAGTGAGGCTACCATCTCGAGCACCTCATCCATGTACTCGACAGGAGCCTACAGATGCAAAGGCAAGAGTATTAGTAAATGAATAAATGTCCAAATATCTGAGTAATGAATCAAAGCTGTAAAACATACCGGGGGTGAGTCGAGGTCTCTGACATATCGGTGGCCAAGCATCGGAGGCTCTATCAGGATCGGAATCGGAGAGGTAGTCCCATATTGCCACCCCATCAGCTCAGTCGGCATATCCAACCATCCAGGATGAGGATAAGTCGGAGGAATCGGGGGAACCAATCCACCCCCATCCCTAGATGTATGAGCCCTACTAGTGGAAAGGGGCATCTGCAGTGCGAGCCCGACTCGGTGATGGCATACCAGCAGACCTCATCCTCGGAGTACGAACCCCCGTCAGTGGAGGCATCAGATATGTGTGATGATAAGTCGCGTACACCCCCTGATCCAGATGAAGAAATGCATCAGTACCCAACCTGGCGTCAATCACACCCTGGATCGGGAGCCTATCAGCGGTCCGCATGTCGACTGGGGGTGCTGAAGGAAGGTCCTGAGTGGCGTAGCCCCACACCTTGCGCAAGAAGCGATCACCCAAAAACCAGGCCCTACCGACTGGCCCCTCAAGCAAAATCCTATACCGACAGGTACCCCATCCTCCGGCAAACCGGAATCGGAGATCTTTACCAAAAGACGCCCAGGGTTGCCATGTGATCTGCGGATAATCAACGCGTAAGTTGATCAGAAATTGTAAAAGTGTAAGATTGGAAACATGAAAAACTGAGAGTTCTGAAATACCTCCGATGACCGCATTGTGTCAAAATACTGCCGTAAATAGGGAAGAGACTCCTGAGGTCTCAGGTATCTTGACGCCGAATCTGGCGAATACGGAATCGTAAGGGGCACCTCCACCATAAGCTCTGGGGCTAATACCGGGAAGTATGCATAGACCCACAACTGTGAGAAACAGAGCAGTAACCGTCAAAATACAGAATGCTGAATGTAGAATGTAAATACAACATGCTGAGAGCAAGGTGCAAAGTATAGAATGTAAAGTGCGCCGTGTGTGCAATGTACAAATCATGAGAAGTAGAAATGAAAAGGGCAGAAAGTACCTCCCAGGCTCTCCAATAGCCGCCAAGTATGTTCCCCCGTCCGCGGGAAGTCGCGCTCATATAACAGTAGAGAGTGGCTAAGCTGGCACCGCCCCAATCATACCGGCTAACCTGTGATAGGTCCACCAGGGCACTCAACAAATAATGCCCAACTGTGTTCCCCCTATTGGCGAACAGAGTGGTGCCAAAGAGGAACATCAGGAATCCGCGAGTATACTGCGCTACTTCCTCGGGAGTCTCAAGCTCCATCTCCACCCTCCTGAAGTGGGAAGAGAACCAGGTGTATCGGACTCTACCTGAAGATCTATCCACTAGCGGGCGAGCTCCAAATAAATATGTCCAAGCGGCCTCCCACTCGCCCATGTCCTCATCATATGGGATCGCCCAACCTCCCACATCGAGGCCCGTCAGTACGGCAAAGTCAAACGGGGTCATGGTCATGTCTCCGGTGGTAGAAAAATGAAAGGAGTTGGTGGTGTCCCACCATCTCTCTACCAAAGCGCCCATCAGTGTCCTGCTAGCGGGGTAGCGAGAGATCCCAGTGCAGAAGGTCCCGAATCCCGCCACATCAACCAAATCTCGGACAGCCTCTGGGAGATCGGCGTACCACTCTCTCACCGTGACAGAGCCATATCCCTGCACAGCACAGGAAGTCACCTGCATTCAGGATGAGCACATGTATTCAATTTCAGAATGAGATAAATAAGCTGTGTGCAAATGAAATGAGTAGGCTGTGTGCAAATGAAATGAATAAGCTGTGTGCAAATGAAATGAGCAAGCTACGTGCAAAGGAAAGGTATGGGCTGTGTATTCAGAAAATTAGAGTTTAGGCTGCGTGTTCTACTCTCAATCAGTGTGTGCTGTATGTTCACCTCAACAATGGGCTGTGTGTTCAGAAAATTAGAGTTTGGGCTACGTGTTCTACTCTTAATCAGTGTGTGCTGTGTGTTCACCTCAACAATGGGCTGTGTGTTCAGAAAATTAGAGTTTGGGCTGCGTATTCTACTCTCAATCAGTGTGTGCTGTGTGTTCACCTCAACAATGGGCTATGTGTTTAGAAAATTAGAGTTTGAGCTGCGCGTTCTACTCTCAATCAGTGTGTGCTGTGTGTTCACCTCAACAATGGGCTGTGTGTTCAAGAAAATTAGAGTTTGGGCTGCGTGTTCTACTCTCAATCAGTGTGTATGGTGTGTTCACCTCAATAATGGGCTGTGTGTTCAGAAAATTAGAGTTTGAGCTGCGCGTTCTACTCTCAATCAGTGTGTACTGTGTGTTCACCTCAACAATGGGCTATGTGTTCAGAAAATTAGAGTTTGAGCTGCGTGTTCTACTCTCAATCAGTGTGTGCTGTGTGTTCACCTCAACAATGGGCTGTGTGTTCAAGAAAATTAGAGTTTGAGCTGCATGTTCTACTATCAATCAGTGTGTGCTGTGTGTTCACCTCAACAATGGGCTGTGTGTTCAGAAACTTAGAGTTTGAGCTACGTGTTCTACTCTCAATCAGTGTGTGCTGTGTGTTCACCTCAACAATGGGCTGTGTGTTCAGAAAATTAGAGTTTGGGCTGCGTATTCTACTCTCAATCAATGTGTGCTGTGTGTTCACCTCAACAATGGACTGTGTGTTCAGAAAATTAGAGTTTGGGCTGTGTTTTCTACTCTCAATCAGTGTGTGCTGTGTGTTCACCTCAACAATGGGCTGTGTGTCCAGAAAATTAGAGTTCGGGCTGCGTGTTTTACTCTCAATCAGTGTGTGCTGTGCGTTCATTTCAACAACGGGCTATGTGTTCAGAAAATCAGAGTTTGGGCTGCGTGTTCTACTCTCAATCAGTGTGCTCCGTGTGTTCACAATTAATTTATGGGTTGCGTGTTCATAAATTCAGAGTGATTGAACTATGTGTTCAAGATGCAAATAGAATATAGTGTCATGGACTAAGCATTCTAAAACAAGCTGTGTACTCAAATGAGCTGATAAACATAGCGAAAGTACGAAATATACTGAAAATGAAGAATACATTGCAGAAAATGTAAGGGTTAAGTAAAATACCTCTCGTGCCTGATAGGAGAGGTGAGACTCCGGCTCTCGCAAAAGCAGATCCCCGGGCGCGCGATCATCAAAATCAGTAAAATGGTAGAAAACAGCCTGAGGAAGGACATGTACCCAAGGGGCGTACCTCTCCGGAATGAATGGTCGAACCCTCGGAGGCAAGGCCATAATATCGGGATCCCCCCCGGCACCTAGAGGACCTCCACTGTGAGGAAGATGACCGGCCATTTCAAGAAATCTGCAAAAATGAGCAAAAACGAGCAAAATAAGCCAAAATTGAAAAAGTCAACAAAAGTCAACTCCCGAGAAAATCTTCCAAATGTTGAGACAAACTCACCTCAAGTGGCGAAAATGAGAAAAGAAGCCCCGAAATCAAAATTTAATCGGTTCAAAGTGATTAAAACTGAAAGATTTCGCGAAAACAACTTGCGTGGGACGTTGGAAAACGCGTATAGAGCACAGATCTAAGAGAGAAAATGGTTTGGGAAGGAGGAGAGAGCAATTTCGGAGCTGCACTTGTGAGGAAAAAGTGTTTGGCCATGTAGATTTAAAGAAACAAGAGCGAAAAGAACAAATTGCCCCGGATTTGGTCTAGGTGGCCGGTCGGTGTAGCACGTCCGCGGGGGACCTCGGCTACAGTTCGGACTCGATTTTGTGTCGCGGTTCTAAATCTGAACCAAAGAGTCCAAATCCGGCAAATCGTTTGAGAAAACAGATTTTTGAAAAAGTAGTGCCAAACATGGACTGCTTTGCCAGATTATAGAGTCGCCACCTAAATATTTTTTAATTGGGAAATTTATGAAACCCTAACTCGGTCAGAAATACGTCGTCATCACCAAAGTGGTCTTGGCTCGAGCTTGGAATACGATCGGGAAGGTCATTATGAGCACCCCTTTCGCCTTGGGTCCCGAAGACCGGCCTCTACTAACCATGATATCCGTTTTTGAAAACTTTACATGCTCTTATTCCAATTATTAGCCTAGAATTACTATGTTGTGCGCACAGCAAACAAGTATAGACTAGATTGCCTAATTTGGGAATAAACATTGCATATCCGTTTTGTCTCGAAAAACGTGTTGTTTTCTTTTGCTACTCGCAAGTAGGCTAAAATTCGGATTTCAACGAGTTATTCCAACTCAGGCAATCCAACCTCCACCCACAGGCATTCAAACAATTTATCATGTAAGCACTTAGCCGCATGGCAAGCATACTGTCATGGTAAACATTCACACGCATGCGATATGCTAAAGCCATAAACACTTACATCGTACTCCGTGCCAAAAACAATAACCCGGTTAGCAAAATATGCATGACCTAATTCATGTTAAGTGGCTAATGCAACACAGGCATAGATGCAATCTAGAGTAGGCTCGGCTAACCCTAAAGATGGCATGTGAAATGCACTTTATTTGATGCACGTATTCAATTTGGAATTGAAAGTACGATGCAGTTTGTATGATGTGCCGAGCCCGATGCATGTAAACAAATGCATGAATGCACGCATGCGTAGCATAAGGTATGCTAAAATAGATGTGCCCTAATCTACCATTGTAAGTAGGTAAATAAAAGGGAGAAAGAAATGGGGGTTGGAAGATATACACCCACTCACGCACACTTATTACAATTATGCCCTCACTCGGAGGGACCAAATAAATATACAGACCGAATAAATAATTAACTACCCTAGCTAATTAAATATTACAAATTGACTAAATTAATTAAACAGATTAATTAATCTAATTAAAACAATAAAACGCCTCGGGATGAGGGCCGGATGCAGTGCATGCCCGGGACTCGCTCGGAACCCAGTTGCCATAGCACTGTTGCCTCTGTTTATACTGCCATACTCCTCTGAAAATTGCCAAAGTCCCAGGATTGCTTCCCTGAGTGCTGTGGAACACCATCGGCTAAGGGGAATGGCCACCGGCCAAGGGAAATGACCACCGGCCACAAATTATGCTATCGGCCAGTCATTCTTTGCCGGTCGGCACTTAACAGTGCCGGTCGGCCAAAAATTGCTGCAGAACCTGCAATTTGACAGCAGCAGAGGACAAGTAGTGTATGTGTAGCACGTCCCGCGGGGGGACCTCGCGCTAATAGTTCGGACTCGATTTTGTGTCGGTTCTAAATCTGAACCAAAGAGTCCAACTCTGGCAAATCGTTTGAGAAAACAGATTTTTGAAAAGTAGTGCCAAACATGGACCATGCTTTGCGGACACTGAGTCGCCACCTAAATATTTTTAAAATGGGAAATTTAGGAAACCACGACTCGTGTCAAGGCCACGTGTCCGTCATCACCAAAGTGTCTTGGCTCGGGAGCTTGGGTACGATCGGGGAAGGTCAGCTATGAGCACCCCCTTTCGCCCGGTCCGAAGACCGGCCTCTACTAACCATGATATCCAATTTTGAAAACTTTATGTGTTCTTATTCCAGTTATTAGCCTAGAATTACTACGTTATGCGCACAGCAAACAAGTATAGACCAAATCGCCTAAATTGGAATAAAACATTACATGTTTGTTTTGAAAATGGTTTGCTACTCGCAAGTAGGCTAAAATGCAGGTTTTGCCACTCTCAAGCGGGCTTTTAGAAAAGACGGTTTTGCCACTATCTAGTGGGCTTTAAAACTCACAGTTTTAATGTGTTGTCCCAATTTAGGTAATTCAACCTCCATCCACGGGCATTCACGCAGTTATATCACATAAGCAGCTAGCCTCATGGTAATCATGCTGTCATGGCAACACTCACACACATGCGATATGCTAAAGCATAAAAGCTCACCTAGTACTCCAAGCCAAAAAAGAAGCTTATTAGAAATCCATGCATGGACCTAAGCATACTGAAATGTCTAATGCAACACATGCAAAGATGTAATCTAGGCAGGCTCGGCTATCCTAAACATGGCATATGGAATGCTACAAATAACACGTATTCAATTTGGAATTGAAAGTACGATGCAGTTTGTATGATGTGCCGAGCCCGATACATGTAAACAAATGAATGAATGCAAACATGCTTTCATACTGTTATGCTAATTTAAATATGCCCTAATCTACCATCATAAGCAGGTAAATAAAAAGGAAGAAAGAAGTGGGGGTTGGAAGACATACACACACCCACGCACACTTATTACAAACATGCCCTCACACGGAGGGACCAAAATAATAATACAGTCCGAATAATGAATAAAATTAATTATTACAAAAACTCTAATTACTTAATAAATAAATTCAAAATAAAAGGGGGCCGCAGCCCCTGCCTCGGGAGGCGAATGATGCATGCTCGATGTCCGCCTTGCCCGAAAAAGCCGCATCCTAGCACTGCTGCCTCTGTTTTTACTGCTCTGTCTCTCCAAAAATTCCCAAAGTTCCAGGGGACCTTCTACATACCCTGGAGGTCACCACCGGCTGAAGGGTTTGGCCACCGGCTACGGGGTTTGGCCACCGGCTGAAATGGAAGATTATCGGCACAAAAAGACTGCCGGTCGGCACTAAAGAGTGCCGGTCGGCACTAAATTCTCAGGAGAGCTTTGGATAAAGAAAGACAAAGAAGAAGGCATGATATGGAATTTTGGGACAAATGTTTGCACCAACTATACTCCTTATCATATTTGTGACTCAAAGGAGTATAGTCCTTGGTTCTCGGACCACCAATCGCGCATTTCGATGCGTGATGGCCCAAAAGCCAAGAATGCAACTTTACTTTTAAATGCATGCAATACAAAACAAACAAACAAGGGTGCTTCTACCTCCATCATGTCTTGGTCAAGAGGTAGAGCATGCATGTCAATGCAATGCAACCCTAAGCATGTTATCTATCATGCGGCATGGACAATGCAATGCACATATGTAAGCATACAAGCTAATATGCAAGGCAAGCATGCAAAGCAATTGAAAGATGGACTTAAACATGGATTAGGCAGCCCTAAATAGGCCTAAAACAGTGGCCATATGCCAAGGAAATGAAGGCTAGTGTACACACAAACATGCATGCATACAAGGTCCAACACTTAGGCATAAACAAGGCAACTCTTAAGCACACTTAAAGAGGCTAAGTATGGACATATAGCATGCAACATAAGCTCTGAAATCATGTTATAGGAGGTTCCAAACCAACTAAATAAATCAGCAAAGCATGCAACAATGCTCACATATTCACATACTTGAAGCATACAAGCCACAAAATGCAAAGAGGCTATATAAGGCATGTCATGGATGGCCTAAACAACCAAGAATAGATCTTATACATGACAAAACAAGCACATTTTCAGTGTATGACCAGCCACAAAAACCGAAGCAAGATGGGCTAACAAAGCATGCAAAAAATGAGGCTAAAACATGGATTTCAAAGCAAGTGCATGATAGAGAGGCCAAACATGGTTGAGCCCTTCTTCAATGTTGAAGAAGGACTCAAAACAAGCCTCTTTACAGTATATGACAGCCCCAAAATCAGTAAGCATACAAGGCTAACAAACCATGCAAAAATGAGGCTAAAACATGGATTTCAAAGCAAGTAGCACATGGAGTATGCAAACAATGTTGAGCCCTTCAACAATGTTGAAGAAGGGCTCAAAATAATCCTATTCTTAGCTTACATCATGCTCTGAAACAGAATAAAAATCAGCCAAAAATACTATGCAAGAATCATGGCATACAAGGGGGTAAAGAGATAGGTGCTAGATGTAGCCACCAAACGGCAAGGGGTCCTCAATCAAACATGAAGAGGACCCCAAAATAAGACTATTTGAAGTTTGGGTCGGAGCCCAAAAGTGCCTGCAACTAGGGCTAAGATATGAAGCAAGAAATTGTAAGAAAAGGGAAGATGAAGACTTACCCTTGTAGACCAATGAACCAGCACCTCTTGGACCAAGATTTGGTGCTCCTAAGCTCTGCAAATGTCCCCCAAGTCGTTGGTATGGAGTGTATGAGTTGTGCTATGGGTTGATGAAGGAATGGCCCAAGAACTATGGAGTTTGGAGGTTGAATGAGATAGATATAGGGTTATAGATATATATGTTAGATATATATATCTATCCTCTGTTTTTTTGTTCTTGAATCACCAACCCCTGAGCAATGGAGAGGGGGCATGCTTATATAAGCAATGAAATGCCAAGACTTAGAGGCTAAGTCTTCAAAGGGTCAAGGGGGCCAAAGCTTGTAAGGAAGCTTGATACCGGTAAGGCTTGAGGAAGCCAAGACAGGGTCAAGGCTTCCTCAAGAAGCCATGAGCAAAGGGTGCAAAATAAGGGACCAAAGGGTGTAAAATATGCACATGCATGCACGGGTCGAAGTTCTGCACTCCAGCTGGCATACCTGTCATGCACCGTGCTAGGGGGTGCAAAGGGTTCAGTCGGCCAGAAGGTTTTGTCATCGGCCAAGATAAAGTGCCGGTCGGCACTCTTTTCTGCCGGTCGGCTAAATAGAGTGCCGATGGATGATTCCTTGGTCAAAACATGGCCGGTGGGTATGCAAATCGAAGCCCCGGAAGTTAGCTTTCCAATGGAGCAAACCTTGCATCAAAATTCCTTCTGTGCAAAAAGTTATGCCCTTTTCCGTGAAGTCGCGCAGACTCAATCCAACCGGAATGATGCCCAACTTCAACCAATCATATCTCCTCCACCCGGACTTGGCTTTGGGAGATTCTTGAGTGCAAAGTGAAGCCCCGGAAGTCTTCTTTCCAACGATGGTGGCCTCATAGCTTAACTCCAAGTATGCAATTGAATAAGCCCGATTTAGCGAGGGCTGCTCGATTCCCTTCTACCCGGATCTTTGCCAATCTTCTTCTTCAACCTATTTTCTCCCCTCCTCTCCTCTTTTCTTCAACTCCAAACCCTTAAACAAAGTATTTGGGAAGATTTTCCTCTCTTCTTGCCGAAGAAACTGAACCTGTGCCCTGCACATCTCTCAACACCAAGCAAAACATCAGTAATGCCCAAGTCTTGAGGGCGGTCAAAAATGGGGTGTCTACAGTTGCCCCTCTTTGACAGAACTCGAAAGTCATAACAATGACGGGAGTGAATGTCAAAGCCCCGAGACGACCCTTTTTTGACAAGGCCGAAGACTTGGACAAACAAACAAAATATAGATGCATAAATGGTTGTGCCCGGAGGCTGCCTACGTATCCCTTTGCAAGGAATCAAACCAGCGTAGTTCAGGGGCAGGATGCAAAGTGATGCACAATGCGAGTGCATAACTTATGATCATGCAAAGGATGCCGTGATGAAGCAATTATGCAAAATAAATGCAACATTTTAAGCGAATGCTATGCAAGCAAGTGAACGCGAACCAACCTACATCTCATGCAGAAAGGATGTAAGAGAATTTTATGCAATTCTCACGAACATGTGCGTTAGATACACAAAAGTGAACAAAGTGTGATGGATACACTAAGTGGACAAACATGTGTGATGGATACACCAAAGTGAAGAGAGTGTGATGGATACACTATATGAATAAAGTGTGATTGATACACTAAGTGAAGCAAAGTGTGACAGATACACTAGGCGAAACAAGTGTGATGGATACACTAAGCGAATATGTGATAGATACAAAAAGTGAACGTGTGTGGTAGATACACAAAGTGAAGCGAGTGTGATGGATGCACTCTATGAAGCAAAGCGTGATGGATACACAAGGTGAGTGCAGTGTGATGGATACACTGTATGAAGTAGAGTGTGATGGATACACAAGATGAGCATAGTGTGATAGTTGCATAAAGAGAAAGTGTGTGATTGATACACAAAGCGAGTGTGTGTGATTGATACACAAAGTGAGCGTGTGTGATTGATACGCAAAGTGAATGTGTGTGGTAGATACACAAAGCGAAAGTGTGTGATTGATACACAAAGCGAGCGTGTGATCGATACACAAAACGAAAGTGTATGATAGATACACAAAGTGAGCGTGTGATTGATACACCAAAAGCGAACACAGAGTGTGATAGATGCACTGAGTGAACAGAGTGTGATTGATACACTAAATGTGAACACGAAGTGTGATAGATGCACTTAGTGAACAGGAGTATGATTGATATACTAAATGTGAACACGGTGTGATAGATGCACTTAGTGAACAGAGTATGATTGATATACTAAATGTGAACACGGCGTGTGATAGATGCACTTAATGAACAGAGTATGATTGATATACTAAGGGTGAACACGAAGTGTGATAGATGCACTTAATGAATGTGAGTATGATTGATATACTAAGGGTGAACACGAAGTGTGATAGATGCACTTAATGAACAGAGTATGATTGATATACTAAGGGTGAACACGAAGTGTGATAGATGCACTTAATGAACAGTATGATTGATATACTAAAGGTGAACACGAAGTGTGATCGATGCACTTAGTGAACAAGTATGATTGATATACTAAAAGTGAACACAAAGTGTGATAGATGCACTTAGTGAACAAGAGTATGATTGATATACTAAATGTGAACACGAAGTGTGATAGATGCACTTAGTGGACAGGAGTATGATTGATATACTAAATGTGAGCACGAAGTGTGATAGATGCACTTAGTGAATGGTGAGTATGATTGATATACTAAGGGTGAACACGTGTGATAGATGCACTTAATGAACAAGTATGATGGATATACTAAATGTGAATGAAGTGTGTGATTGATACACTGAATGCAATGAAGTGTGCGTTTGATACTCTAGATGAAATGAAGTGTGTGATTGATACACTGAATGAAATGAAGTGTGTGATTGATACACTGAGTGAAATGAAGTGTGTGATTGATACACTGAGTGCAATAAAGTGTGTGATTGATACATCAATGCAATAAAGTGTGTGATTGATACACTAGAATGAGAATGGGTGTGATAGATACATAAAATGATAATGTGTGTGATTGATACACGAAATGAGAGAAGTGTGATTGATACACTAAATAAACATGTGATAGATACATGATGCAAACAGAGTGAATGAGGTGTGATCGATACACTAAAGTAAACATGTGATATGAAGAGAAGAATAGTGTGATAGATACACAAAGTGAATGAGGTGTGATTGATACACTTAAATAAATGAGAGTGTAATAGATACACAAAGTGCATGAAGTGTGATTGATACACTAAATGAATGAAGTGAACGTGTGTGATAGGTACACAAAGTGAATAAAGTGTGATTGATACACTAAGGCACATGAAGTGTGTTAGATACACTAAATGAAGCAAATGAAGTGTGATTGATACACTAAGTAAGTGGTCTTAAACGGAATTTCATTTGGCAGGGAATGATACTCGAGAGAGCACTTCTGATCACCATCTTGGCTTGAAACAGGCTTGAGCTTGAGCTTGTGGTAGAGGTACACTCATACTTCGGAGCATTGACAAGGCCTGACGAGGTGCATATGGAATGCAATCTCGGAGCTTACTGAAGTTGGAACAAACTCAGATGCCCGACATTTTCCTCTTTTGCTTTTATGTTGCAGTCCGGAACCATATAGCTTCAAATAGGTCCTGGTTTTACTGTTCTCACATGGCCTGGGTTGAACCCTGCGGTTTTATGAAAGAACAAATCTTGTTTTGCACAAATGTGGAGAATGGCACAGCACTCTGAGCACAAGATGATTTGATTTTGAAATTGAAATTGAGTTCTCAACTGGGTATTGAGTCTACGACTGGACACAGCGAAAACGACTCAATAACGAAAAACAAAAAGGTAAACAACCTAAATACATCGAGACACGCTCGGAATGACTCAAAGTAAGAATCGAGACAAACTAAACAAAAGACACGACACACAGACGTGCACAGGGAGCCTGTTTCACCGGGTAGTATTTCCCACCCTTTCTCATTTGTGATCCTCACATCACTCGGCCCTCAAGCTCTGTTTTCCGAAAAGCCCTTTTCTCACTTTTTCTCTCATCGCCAGACCTCTCTATTCTTCAATCTCTCATTTTCATCCCTCCCCGGTGGTTGATGGATAGACAGAAGTTGCGGGTTCTGCCCCTAGCATTCTCGCTAGATTCTTTTTCTTCTGCACACAGCAGTGAATTTTTCCACAGAGAGGTTGTGCCACAACTGGGTGTGTAGCAAATCTGCAGCTAACATCGGTTGATGATGCCTTGCTGGGGAGTTTGGACGTGGTTAGATCTGTCCAAATGAGGAAGTGGAACATCTCGCCCCATTCTAATTTATGCTTCGCGCATGGCTTGATACCTCGCTGCTTGGAGGATGAGAGAGCTTTCAGCCCCTTCGCTGTCGACTTCAGTTGTGCCCTTTTCGGCGGGTAGAGTGCCCTTCTTGGCGAGCGTGTTGAAAATGGGGGAAAGACAGGAAGCCTGACTCAACTGTACCCCTAGTTCATTATTTCGACCATTTTTTGTTTTAAAACAATTTTGACCAACATGAAAGTTAGATTAACATGCTTATTCGATTTTTGATTTGAAATCATGCAAGTCAGGCTATGAGCACTGAAAATTTTCCTTTTTTGGGTCCAAGAAAATGGTCCAGTTTTGGAAAAGATGGAATAAATTTCGAGAGATTTAGTCAACCTCAGTAAAAATTCTCAAAAACTATTTTTGCAAACGGCCAATGCTCAACAAGCACGGAACCAACTCTTGAGATGCGCAACCTCGGATCCATAAGCAATGGAAAATTGCCCCTTGTCTGAAGCAACGGAAAGTTGCCCCTTGTTTGAATGGCACCACAGTGCATTGAATGGCAACGGAAAGTTGCCCCTTGTTTGAATGGCACTGCAGCGCATCGTAGACAATCCTTAGAGTGATGAACACAACCAAACCCTCGGATACAGAGAAGGCAAAGATGATCAAAACCATTGCATGGACACAGTCGAATTTGAAGTGTTTATGGCTGGACTTCAGAATGAAGTTGCCTACGTATCCCAAACATGGGAATCAAGCCTTACGTAGTTCGGGGTTAAGGTACACTCGGGTATTTAACCTCTCCTTTTTATGCTCTAACTTTTGCCAAGGCGCCCAATGCAGGTTTTCGACCTTGCGAGCTTCTTTTTCTTTTTTTCTTTTTCTTCTTTTTCCTGTATTTTTTTTCTTTTGTATGTATTTTTTGCTTGCTCTAACTTTTGCCTGGGTCGCCCTTCCGGGTTTTCGGCCCAGCGAGCCTCTCAAAGGGTAAAAAGTGTAACAAGTCCATGCCAAATGGTTTTTGAGATTGAAGCCATCTGTATCCAAGAGAGTGGTCGTTGCATCGATTTGTAGAAGGATCCACCTTTGGCTCTTCGAGCACATCGGATATTTTTTGCCCCTAGTTCAAAGGGGTGTTTCTGATCTAGCCTTGCAAGCTTCTTCTGATCTCCTTGATCCGACTTTCCTGGCCTCTTGTTCGGGGGCTGCTTCAAATCTGGCCACACAGGCCTTACATTGTAGTTGACCGCCGAACGTTCTGAACTCAGGTTCGAGGTTTGAAAGTGAGGGGTCAAATTTCGAGGCTGAGAACGATCCTAAGCTGCACAATCTCGAGAGCGATTCCAACACATGTCTTCGCAAGGCCGCGCAAAACATTTTTTGAAAGTTTTTAAGAAAGCGACAAATCGCTCGCGCTGAAGACAGTGTAGGACCAATCTGGATCAAAGCTAGGGTCCTTCTCAGTACTCACACTAACAAGCATGATTTCATTCATTAAGGGCTTAGCACGCCTCTCTTTCTCTCAATTGATCAAATTTTTGCAAATCCTGAGGAATTCCTTCCTCTTTGTTTTCACCGCAGTGTTCAAAAAGTTTTGAAAAACTTAGGTCGTTACAATGACTTCAAGGCACAAGAGAGCAGGTGGGATGCACTGCCATTTCATTCAAATCCTGGCACAACTAGCACACGGCAGAAGCGAGCACAAGAATGTGAAAATCACTGCTGTTCATTCAAATCTGTTGGCATTACCGGCTCCCTGGCAGAAACAGACTCAAAAGGAAGCAAAAAGACAAACACAAAACAAGTGAGTGATGTCCGAGGTAACACCCCCGAAATCACCCGACTCTAACAAAACAGGACTGACTCGATACAACAAGACAGACCCGACTGACTCAGAACAAAGAGACAGACTCGAAATAACACAACAAGACTGACCCAATACCCAAGTCAGAAAGTACAAAAACTGGCGTTCGCAAATGCTCAAAACAGTGCATGCCATCCACCATAACTGGAGTAAACTGAGCGCTGCCCGCAGGTAGTTCATCCCCTGATCACATATTCGTACTATCCCCAAAGTTCACTGATCCAGTGGTGATGGACCTTACTGAGCTGGTGCGGTGATGACGTTGTTGTCAAACAAATCTTGTACATCATGGCGCAGACGAAAGCAGCTATCGGTCTCATGACCGGTTTGTTGATGGTACGCACAGTACTTAGTCCTGTCATGCTTTGGAGGGAGAGGATCAGGTAAAGGCCGTTGTTCCAATGGTTTCAGATGTCCCTTCCGGATTAAGACCTCTAGAGCCTTTGACAAAGGCATATGAAGTGGGGTGAAAACCCTCTTGACTCGGGGTGGATATTTGGTTTTCTGTGAGCTACTTCCGGACGCACCGGTGAATGGGGTAGCTATTTTTGATGCGGTGTTGGTGACCATGCCCACTTCAGAAGATCTTGCAACTGCATCACCACTGGTGGTTGCATTCGAACTGCGGGTAAACGCCCTCCTGGGCTGCTCCTTTTCCTGGTCAATAAGGCCCTGCTTTATAGCGTCCTCGATCTGTACTCCCATCTCATGTAAGTCTGAAAAGGTAGGGAAGGGGACTACTATCATCTTTTGCATCAACCTGGGTTGGAGATTGCGCACAATCATCCGTATCCCCTTTGTCGGTCGGCCCGGTGGTCATCGAAGAAGCTTTGGCCCTCCAACGGGTTACAAAGTCGAGAAGCCCTCTTCGGCTCTTGCTGGTTGTCTCAAGATCACGGGTTGTGATCTCGATCTGGGTATTGTATGAATATTGTGCGACGAAGGCCTCAGACATCTCCTCCCAGCTTCGTTTCACTGAGTCCTCTAATTTGGCGTACCAGGTGGCCGCGATACCCGACAGGGTTCTGCTAAAAAGGGAGAGCTTCTGTAATCTTGTCAAGCCCATCGGGCGCAGAACATCTGAAAACAAACTCAAGTGGACCATGGGATCTCCCGACCCGTCAAATCGGTCAATGTGAGGCATCTTGAAACGATCTGGCAATGTCACAGCTGTGTCCGTGTATCCATCTTCAATGTCAGGGATGGTCTTGACTCCCTGGGATCTCTTGAACAGCTTTTCAAGCTTACTCAACTTCAGTGCTGTGGGATCCGTCTCGAACTCAAAGGGAGAGTCCGGTAGGTTGGTGGGTGTTTTTGATAACTGGGGTAAAATTGGGGGCGGAGCCGGCCCTACCGGAATGTCTATACCTTCCTGGACATTTGGTGTCTCCCCGGGTGCTGGAGCTCCTACTGGGGGAGGAACTTGTTGTGAAGCAGACGCACCGCTTTGCTGCAGTAATGGTGATGAGCCTCGGCCGCCGAGCCATGATTGCGCCTTCGCTTAGAAAATTCCGCTTATGACAGCGTCTTGTTGCATAAGTTTCATAGTTTCCTGCATTTGACGACGATCATCTCCTCCATCCCCGCCATATTCTCGAATTTGACTCAATGATGGTATATCTATCCTTGTGATAAAAACTGAGACCTCGGCCTGATTGTCCACTGATAGGGTAGATAAGGGTCCATCGCTCGTAATCACGAACCGGTGATTCGGTGCTCGGCCCTTTTTACTCCGCCTCTAGCAAAGGAAAACTGATTGCCCTTGAGCTGAATCTCTGACCTGACAAAGTCTACCAACGCAAATCCAATGTACCCAGAGGATAGTGGAGCCTTCTGAAGCTATGGTTCCAAGACTACCTAGCAAAAGGGAAAACAGACAGCATCTCAGCTCAACTTCACCAAAACAGATACGGGCAGAGCTGAACGACTGTATTCTATTACTGATCACTGTTCCCCGAAATCACTGCCCCAAATCTGAATCTGATACCCGCAGATATAACTGATTCTCAAAATACTGATACTGGTGCCCGCAGGCCGGATACCCAGAATCGCAAACTGGTATATGCATTCCCTGTAGAGATACACTCTAAAAGCACATAGCACGTAAAGTAGAGCCAAAACACCCCTATGTTGGGGTAGGGTTTCCCTGTCCTATTTTGTCAGGAGCTAGGGTTTCACTATGCACGCAGCGGTTTCAAACAACCTATGATCGGGTAAGCAACCTGTCCTAGTTTGGAATGGTCACTATGGATTCCGAATATGCACTAGGTCGAATGGTCGAAAAGGGTGCCCCAGTAAAACCGGGGTTTGTGTTCCCATACTGGCAGAGCCCGCAACCGTCACCTTATGGTCATGCCTTGACAAGACAAGCCTCCAAAGAAACCGCCAGAATAGCAGATGGCCAACACGGTGTCCTAGGCGCACCAATGCACATGCAATGCAAAGAAACACATAAGTGTAGTCAAAATAGGATATCACGAGTTCGAGTCAAGCTCTCTAAAATCCCCAGCGGAGTCGCCAGAAACTGTAGCACGTCCCGCGGGGGGACCTCGCGCTAATAGTTCGGACTCGATTTTGTGTCGGTTCTAAATCTGAACCAAAGAGTCCAACTCTGGCAAATCGTTTGAGAAAACAGATTTTTGAAAAGTAGTGCCAAACATGGACTGCTTTGCCAGATTACAGAGTCGCCACCTAAATATTTTAAAAAAATGGGAAATTTAGGAAACCCTGACTGCGTCAAGGCCACGCGTGTCCGCTATCACCAAAGTGTCTTGGCTCGGGGAGCTTGGGTACGATCGGGAAGGTCACTATGAGCACCTTTCGCCGGTCCAAGACCGCCTCTACTAACCATGATATCCAATTTTGAAAACTTTATGTGTTCTTATTCCTTATTAGCCTAGAATTACTACGTTATGCGCACAGCAAACAAGTATAGACCAAATCGCCTAAATTGGAATAAAACATTACATGTTTGTTTTGAAAATGGTTTGCTACTCGCAAGTAGGCTAAAATGCAGGTTTTGCCACTCTCAAGCGGGCTTTTAGAAAAGACGGTTTTGCCACTATCTAGTGGGCTTTAAAACTCACAGTTTTAATGTGTTGTCCCAATTTAGGTAATTCAACCTCCATCCACGGGCATTCACGCAGTTATATCACATAAGCAGCTAGCCTCATGGTAATCATGCTGTCATGGCAACACTCACACACATGCGATATGCTAAAGCATAAAAGCTCACCTAGTACTCCAAGCCAAAAAAGAAGCTTATTAGAAATCCATGCATGGACCTAAGCATACTGAAATGTCTAATGCAACACATGCAAAGATGTAATCTAAATGGCAAAGCTATCCTAAACATGGCATATGGAATGCTACAAATAACACGATTCAATTTGGAATTGAAAGTACGATGCGCTTTGTATGATGTGCCGAGTCCGATACATGTAAACAAATGAATGAATGCAAACATGCTTTCATCTTGTTATGCTAATTTAAATATGCCCTAATCTACCATCATAAGTGTAAATAAAAGGAAGAAAGAAGTGGGGGTTGGAAGTCGTACACACACCCACGCACACTTATTACAAACATGCCCTCACACGGAGGGACCAAAATAATAATACAGTCCGAATAATGAATAAAATTAATTATTACAAAAACTCTAATTACTTAATAAATAAATTCAAAATAAAAGGGGGCCGCAGCCCCTGCCTCGGGAGGCGAATGATGCATGCTCGATGTCCGCCTTGCCCGAAAAAGCCGCATCCTAGCACTGCTGCCTCTGTTTTTACTGCTCTGTCTCTCCAAAAATTCCCAAAGTTCCAGGGGACCTTCTACATACCCTGGAGGTCACCACCGGCTGAAGGGTTTGGCCACCGGCTACGGGGTTTGGCCACCGGCTGAAATGGAAGATTATCGGCACAAAAAGACTGCCGGTCGGCACTAAAGAGTGCCGGTCGGCACTAAATTCCTGCAGGAGACAGTTTTGACAGCAAAGACAGCAGCAGTGCATGATATGGAATTTTGGGACAAATGTTTGCACCAACTATACTCCTTATCATATTTGTGACTCAAAGGAGTATAGTCCTTGGTTCTCGGACCACCAATCGCGCATTTCGATGCGTGATGGCCCAAAAGCCAAGAATGCAACTTTACTTTTAAATGCATGCAATACAAAACAAACAAACAAGGGTGCTTCTACCTCCATCATGTCTTGGTCAAGAGGTAGAGCATGCATGTCAATGCAATGCAACCCTAAGCATGTTATCTATCATGCGGCATGGACAATGCAATGCACATATGTAAGCATACAAGCTAATATGCAAGGCAAGCATGCAAAGCAATTGAAAGATGGACTTAAACATGGATTAGGCAGCCCTAAATAGGCCTAAAACAGTGGCCATATGCCAAGGAAATGAAGGCTAGTGTACACACAAACATGCATGCATACAAGGTCCAACACTTAGGCATAAACAAGGCAACTCTTAAGCACACTTAAAGAGGCTAAGTATGGACATATAGCATGCAACATAAGCTCTGAAATCATGTTATAGGAGGTTCCAAACCAACTAAATAAATCAGCAAAGCATGCAACAATGCTCACATATTCACATACTTGAAGCATACAAGCCACAAAATGCAAAGAGGCTATATAAGGCATGTCATGGATGGCCTAAACAACCAAGAATAGATCTTATACATGACAAAACAAGCACATTTTCAGTGTATGACCAGCCACAAAAACCGAAGCAAGATGGGCTAACAAAGCATGCAAAAAATGAGGCTAAAACATGGATTTCAAAGCAAGTGCATGATAGAGAGGCCAAACATGGTTGAGCCCTTCTTCAATGTTGAAGAAGGACTCAAAACAAGCCTCTTTACAGTATATGACAGCCCCAAAATCAGTAAGCATACAAGGCTAACAAACCATGCAAAAATGAGGCTAAAACATGGATTTCAAAGCAAGTAGCACATGGAGTATGCAAACAATGTTGAGCCCTTCAACAATGTTGAAGAAGGGCTCAAAATAATCCTATTCTTAGCTTACATCATGCTCTGAAACAGAATAAAAATCAGCCAAAAATACTATGCAAGAATCATGGCATACAAGGGGGTAAAGAGATAGGTGCTAGATGTAGCCACCAAACGGCAAGGGGTCCTCAATCAAACATGAAGAGGACCCCAAAATAAGACTATTTGAAGTTTGGGTCGGAGCCCAAAAGTGCCTGCAACTAGGGCTAAGATATGAAGCAAGAAATTGTAAGAAAAGGGAAGATGAAGACTTACCCTTGTAGACCAATGAACCAGCACCTCTTGGACCAAGATTTGGTGCTCCTAAGCTCTGCAAATGTCCCCCAAGTCGTTGGTATGGAGTGTGTATGAGTTGTGCTATGGGTTGATGAAGGAATGGCCCAAGAACTATGGAGTTTGGAGGTTGAATGAGATAGATATAGGGTTATAGATATATATGTTAGATATATATATCTATCCTCTGTTTTTTTGTTCTTGAATCACCAACCCCTGAGCAATGGAGAGGGGGCATGCTTATATAAGCAATGAAATGCCAAGACTTAGAGGCTAAGTCTTCAAAAAGGGGTCAAGGGGGGCCAAAGCTTGTAAGGGAAGCTTGGACAGCTGGTAAGGCTTCTTGAGGAAGCCAAGACAAGGGGTCAAGGCTTCCTCAAGAAGCCATGAGCAAAGGGTGCAAAATAAGGGACCAAAGGGTGTAAAATATGCACATGCATGCACGTGGGTCGAGTTCTGTGCACTCCAGCTGGCACAGCTGTCATGCACCAGGCTAGGGGGGTGCAAAGGGTTCAGGTCGGCCAGAAGGTTTTGTCATCGGCCAAGATAAAGTGCCGGTCGGCACTCTTTTCTGCCGGTCGGCTAAATAGAGTGCCGATGGATGATTCCTTGGTCAAAACATGGCCGGTGGGTATGCAAATCGAAGCCCCGGAAGTTAGCTTTCCAATGGCGCAAACCTTGCATCAAAATTCCTTCTGTGCAAAAAGTTATGCCCTTTTCCGTGAAGTCGCGCAGACTCAATCCAACCGGAATGATGCCCAACTTCAACCAATCATATCTCCTCCACCCGGACTTGGCTTTGGGAGATTCTTGAGTGCAAAGTGAAGCCCCGGAAGTCTTCTTTCCAACGATGGTAGCCTCATAGCTTAACTCCAAGTATGCAATTGAATAAGCCCGATTTAGCGAGGGCTGCTCGATTCCCTTCTACCCGGATCTTTGCCAATCTTCTTCTTCAACCTATTTTCTCCCCTCCTCTCCTCTTTTCTTCAACTCCAAACCCTTAAACAAAGTGTTTGGGAAGATTTTCCTCTCTTCTTGCCGAAGAAACTGAACATGTGCCCTGCACATCTCTCAACACCAAGCAAAACATCAGTAATGCCCAAGTCTTGAGGGCGGTCAAAAATGGGGTGTCTACAGTATGGCATGGCAATTCAAAGCATGTATGCAGCAAACACATCCCACATCATGTTGATGGTTCAATGGGGCATGTGCCTCGATCCTCGGACCACCAATCGCGCATTTCTATGCGTGATGGCCCAAAGGACCAAAAATGCAACTTCAATGTCAAATGCATGCAATGCAAACAAGCAAATAAAGGTGCCAAACCTCCATCATACTTCACTTCAAGAGGCTCAACATGCATGCCAATGCAACAAGGCCCTAAGCATGTTATCTACTATGCCATATGGACAATGCGAGGCACTTATATAAGCATACAAGTAGGCGTACATGGCAAGTATGCAAACTAAGCAATGAGATGGACTTACACATGAATTGGGCAGCTCTAACAAGGCTCAAAACAGTGGCCAAAGTGCCTAGAAAATGAGACCAAATGCACACACACACATGCAAGTGTTAAGGCTCAAGACTTAGGCATACAAAAGCAACTCTCATGCGCACTTGAAGAGGCCAAACATGGGCAACTAGTATGCACTAAAAGCTCTGAAATCCATGTTGAACATGATGCCAAAACATGCAATGAAGCAAGCCAAATATACAACAAATGGCCCAAGTCTTGAAACAAGCCATGAAGGCTTAAACCAAGGCCAAGTCCACCAAGCCTCACAAGGCTAAGGGGACTCAAAACAGGTCACAAGGCACCTAAATAAAGCCTAAGGAGCACCTAGATGGCATCTAAGAGGCTCAAGTACAAAGGCATGCAACATGACCAAAACATGGAGCATTCAACACATGCTTTTAAAGCGTTAAAGAAGCAACTAAAGCATGCATACGAGCACACCAAAAAGTCTGAAATATCATGCTAGATGGTTCCAAACTATCAAAAATGAAGTAAGCATGGCATGCTATACACTCATACTCTCAAGGCCAACAAGCCAAATGCAAAGGAGCTATAAGATGCAAGTCATGATCGACCAAAACGACTATGGACAGAGCTAAAGCATGTCAAAATAAGCATACAAGCTTCATGGATCTAGGCCTAAATCATGCTAGAAAGAAGGCATACAAACCTAGAGCAAGTTAAGGCAATATAAGGCATTACAAAGCAACCATGCAAAACATGCAAGGAGTGCTAAAACCAACTTTAAATCATGTTATAATATTACAATATAAGCATGAAAAATAAGTCAAACATGCTCAACACACACTCAAGCATAGACTCACTTAAGAGACCAAAACATGCCCTTTTCAAGGACATCAAGGAGAGGGGGTGGCCCTCCCCTTTTTGAGACTTCAAGGCATGCTCTTCACCACTGAAATCCCTCAAGATTTCAGTGGTGAAGAGATCCTATCACCAAAATCTCGAATCTCTCCAAAATAGCACAAAATGGGGCCTTTTCAAAGCCTAAAGGGGGGTCAAACTTCCCCAAACCTCACAACACCCTTAATGAACAATAAAGAGGACTTAAAAACAGAGATTTTATATGTTAATCACTAAGCACAAAAACTGTTTTAAACTAGGTAAGAATAAGATGCAAAAATGGGGAAAAAAAAGGTTAGTATCTCACCCTTGTAGACCTCTTCACAAAGGTTGTGGTTGATGCTTCCTTGAGCTCAAAATCAGTCAAGAACTCCAAGAACCGGCCCTTAGAACCTCAGTTGCAAGGAGAAGGTGGAACACTAGGTGTTTTAGTGCAATAGGGTGAACTAAAGCACCTAGTGTACTAAACAAGCAAGGAAAGAGAGAGATAGGATAGATACAACTATTCTAACCTAAAACCAGACCTTGGCTCTCTCTAACAATGGTTAAGTCTCTCAAGAAGCCAACCCTTGAGCAAAGGGAAGATCTTTCCCTCTTATAGGCCAAAAGCTTACAAGCTTGGCCACTAAACTCATCCCTCCATACACGTGTATGGAGGGAAGACACTGCACACACCGTCTGCGAAAATATCTCAGAAAGCAAGTGCACAGTGTCCGGCCGGCATAAAATGTCATTTTGACAAAATTTAGTGCCGACCGGCACAAAAGAGTGCCGATGACAACTCTAGCCAGCCGGTGGCCTCTAGCCCCAGCCGGTGGTGTGTGGGGATGCCTCACAAAGCATTCCCTGCCCCTCAAAGGCAAAACACAAGTGTTTGGTGCAAAACCAAACACAAACGGTCGAGTTCGGAGGTCCTGAGGCAAGGCGTCTTGGCATGAGAACTCCGGGAACTCCAAACGAACACAAACATGGATAATCACCGAGTGTTCCAACGGTGACGTTCAAGTCTTGAGGACGGTCAAAAATGGGGTGTCTACAGTTGCCCCTCTTTGACAGAACTCGGAAGTCATAACAATGACGGGAGTGAATGTCAAAGCCCAGAGACGACCCATTTTTGACAAGGCCGAAGACTTGGACAAACATACAAAGCACAAATGGTTGAACTCGCAAGCTGCCTACGTATCCCTTTAGGAATCAAACCAGCGTAGTTCAAGCACAGGCACACATGCCAAGGATAAGATATGCGCCCGTAGGCAGGGGCAAATACTGAAAATGCAAGAAGCCGAGCATAACTTATGATTATGCAAAGAAAGCTGTAATGAAGCATACATGCGACAGTTATAAGCTAACATGCGCCAACCTACACTACAATGCAGAAAGGATGTAAGAGAATTATGAAATTCTCGAAACGTTTCACGCGGAGGATACAATACCTGTGCGGCTCGTCCGGTTGCACCGGCCTCAAATGAGCCGTACATACAATATCGTGCCTACAAAGAAAGTAAACTTAACAGGTACAATATTGTTAGCAATATGCATGTCATGCAAAATGAATGTAAGATGATATGCAATATGTACAAAACAATGTATGACTAACGTAAATGAAAATGCAATGCAACTGAAACTATATGCAAGGCAAACTACATGCAGGGCAATCGAATCATGATTCAAACCGGAATGGTTCGAAACCGCACAAATGTCAAATAGATTGATGGAGGTGACAAGTCCGTCTCCCATAGAACGATGTCTGATCTATGAGTACTTCGCACGGACACAAGAACAAGTATTGGGTGGAATGACATAAGTGGGGAAACGACCCGCTGGGGTGAGAATAATGATCCTAATGCCGGACGCAATGACTACACTACAATGTAATGGAAATGGATACAATGGATATGGCACGCGGGCCAAACCGTATTTTGCCTAGGAAAGGCATGCACACGTACAAGCCATGTCTAACACAGAAAAGGTGCCGCAACCTCAAACCAAGTTCATCAAGGAATAGGCGCGATGCACATGAACCATGCTTCAACGTGAAAAGTAAGGGCACATACCAGACCAAGCTCAACAAGGAAAGGCGCAAGCCATAGATGGAAAATGATGCATTGAATGCATGCAACTACAATGCAATAGAAATGGATATTTACAAAAAATGCATGACATATGCACTATATTATAATGATGATGCACGACATATGCATGGTTTGTTTTGTTTGTTTTTTGAATTGAAATGCATGACATGTGCAATAGTATTAATGATGCATGAGATGCATGTTTTTTGTTTTGTTGTTTTTTTTGAATTTTTGAAAATGCATGACATATGCAATATTTACAAATGATGCATGACAATGCAGTATGATGCAATGGCTGCGATTGCAGTTTTCCCTATTCTACCAATGGGGTGATATACTAGGTTGGTTCAGTATCCAGAATTGAGGCGTAAACACGCCGCCTCAACCTATGGGGCTTCCATACAGATTTCAAGCCGAGGGTACACCCCCTGGGTATTTAAACCAGACTTTAGTCTCGGAAATTCCGAACCTTTGCGTTCTAGGCATAAGCCGTTTAAACTCTAGTTTTCACCGTCCCCATTGGTCTCCTAGGAACTCACCGCAAACACAGACAGGTGGCTTTACCAGACCACCGAAAGTCGTTCGAGCACGACAAACACCGAAGGAATTGCACCTTCAGAGAACTTAAGGTCTCCTAGATCGTGCGTGTTTAAGGTCTCGCCAGACCAGCGGGGCAACGATGAGATGCGCAAAACAACGCCATGGAATGCATGCAAAACGCAATGAGGTGCACCTTAATGCACCGAAGGTTTTGCACCTCCCGAGGATTTAAGGTCTCCTAGACCGTGCGTGTTTCAAAAGATGGAAACTGGAGTGCAATGAGGTACGCGTGCCTCAAAGGATGGAAAATGAAGTGCAATGAGGTACGCGTGCCTCAAAGGATGGAAAATGAAGTGCAATGGGGGTGCGCCAAACGGCGCGATGAAATGCATGCCAAATGCAATGAGGGGCAACTTTAGTGCACCGAAGGTCTTGCACCTCCCAAGGATTTAAGGTCTTTTAGACCGTGCGTGTTTAAAGTCTCGCCAGACCCGGATGGGTGCATGGTTTCAAAATGCGCGGCAATGCGCGGCTGCCGAGATGATGATACATGACAATGCATGCGCCAAAGGTTTTGCACCTTCGAAGGATTTAAGGTCTCCTAGACCGCACGTGTTTAAGGTCTCGCCAGACCGGGCGTGTTTAAGGTCCCGCCGGACCCGGATGGGGCAACCATGCGAATGTGACACGCGTGCCACAAGGGGTGCAGAACAATGCAAATGAGAATGAAATGAACCATGATGAGGCGCGCATACCTCATTGGTGGAAAATGGAATGCAAAACGAGGCACGCGTACCTCATTTGATGGAAAATGAAGTGCAAAACGAGGCGTACGTGCCTCGAGATGCAATGAAATGCGAAATGAATGTAACGAGGTGCACCTTAATGCACCGAAGGTCTTGCACCTCCCAAGGATTTAAGGTCTCTGACGACGCGTGTTTTTGGTCCCGACCGTGCGTGTTCGGTCCCGGACCACCGCAAAATGAAATGCACATGAGGCACGCGTACCTCATTGGATGGAGAATGAAATGCAAAACAAAGTACGTGAGGTAGTACACCTCACGTGACTCAAGGTCAAATGCAAAATGAAGCACGTGAGGTAGTACACCCCACGTGAATCAAAATGAAATGCGAAATGAAGCACGTGAGGTAGTACACCTCACGTGACTCAAAATGGAATGCAATGAAAAACGTGAGGTAGTACACCCCACGTGAATCAAAATGAAATGCGAAATGAAGCACGTGAGGTAGTACACCTCACGTGACTCAAAATGGAATGCAAAATGAAGCACGTGAGGTAGTACACCCCACGTGACTCAAAATGAAATGCAAAATGAAGCACGTGAGGTAGTACACCTCACGTGGCTCAAAATGGAATGCAAAATGAAGCACGTGAGGTAGTACACCCCATGTGACTCAAAATGAAATGCAAAATGAAGCACGTGAGGTAGTACACCCCACGTGACTCAACATGGAATGCAAAATGAAGCACGTGAGGTAGTACACCCCATGTGACTCAAAATGAAATGCAAAATGAAGCACGTGAGGTAGTACACCCCACGTGACTCAACATGAAATGCAAATGAAGCAGTATGACACGCATGCCACACGACAATGCAAAACGGTGCAAGTCGCAAGGGACGTGCGAGATGGCGCAATACGATGCGCCGGACAATGTGATGGATGCACGTGACGTACACGGGACAACTTTTGAATCTCTGTAAATGACAAAAGGATACAAAAGGACACAATCTTCGCTTGAATCTGAGTGCCACACAGAGAAGACATCATCTGAGGTCGAAACGGAGGCCGGTTAAGCATCGGGGATGCATTTTCTTGCACTTTCTTGAGCTATGAAGACCAAAGACCCATCATATTGCCTAAAAACACCCTTGGGAACACCACCGGCTGGGTGGGGTGGCCACCGGCTGCCACCGGCTGCATAAACTCGTTCATCGGCACAAAAAAGTGCCGACCGGCACAAAAAGGTGCCGACCGGCAGAAAATGCCTGATCGGGGGCAGAACTGCCATTTCACTACGGGCCTTTTAAAATAGGGCTTGAAACCCTATTTTCTTCACTTTGCCTCCGCCGAAAATCTTCCTCTCTCTCTCTAGAGTGTTTTTCCTTTGATTTTTCGCCGATTTCTTCGCGTTTTACATCCGTTTTCTCGTCGGATTCGCGATATTCTTCGCGTTTCGGACATTTTCAACCGAACAAATCTTCGTTTTGGTGCACTTTTTGCTAGTTTCGCTTTTTCGGGACTTGTTCCCCTTGATATTCTCCACATTTCCGTGCATTTTCCTCTTCCGGCCTTCCCGGCCATTTCCGACCCTCTCGGGGTTGACTTCCCAGTTGACTTTTCGCATTCCGGCCCATTTTTCTTCTTCCGGCTATTTTTCTCATCTCCACCGCTATGGCCGATGATGTTCCACATGTCGGGACTCCCCCGGATCACGAGATGGATCCCGGGGTCGAGCTCCTGCCATTGAGCGAGCGCCCATTCGACCCGGCGACTTACCAGCCGGCCATCCACGTGCTACCGCCCGACGGACTCCGCCACTTCCACGGCTTTGACAGGGCTTTGGATCCAGAGCTTTTGCTGCGCGAGCCGGCCTCCCACTTGTCTTCTGGCGCCGCCGAGGTAACATTCTCGTCTTTTATTTTCTGCAATGTAGGATTTCCTGTCAACTGCCGTAGCTAACTGAACCCATTAACTGCTTAGTTCTGATGTACCGTACTGTAGTTGATTGTAGACAAACTCATAACTGACACCTATTTAGGACCGACGCACATGCACACACACTGCGCTTCTTTGACTCACCAAACCACGGCACATTGTATTGCCAATTCGACACACGGTGCTTATTTGAATCAAAACTTCGCACATGCTAGATTTACATCAATCGAACCACTCGAACACATGCTTGAATTACAAAATGTGACCGCTGCGCGCACCATATCTCATATGTTATTTCTCACAAAACACATCGACACATCACGGTAGTAGTCCACCGCAAAGACACTGAAACCCGATATCTGCTTGAATCTGAGAAACGTACACACGTGCACCATGCTTACACAGATTTGTACCGCTCAAAAAAACACACTGACGCATCGCACATTGTAGTTTACTGTAAACACACCAGCACCCGGTTTCTGTTCGAATCTAAAAAAATGTGCACACATGCACCAAGTTTACACTGGAACATCTAAATAAAATACGACGCTGGCCACATAGTTCATTGTAAGCACAGACCGTTTTTTTGTTTGAATTTTTTTTAAAAAAAATCTGCACGCATACCAGATTTATACCGACTGCATATCTTCATATGGCTTTGCAATTTCTTGACTACAGGGAGACTCCCATACTCTCCGCGGGTATGGGAACGTTACCGCTCGCGATTGGTACGCCGAGCTGCCTGACGCCGTTAGCCGCATTGTGGATCGGGCCGGCTTCGGTACCTTCTGCAGGGGACTCTCCAGGCTCTCTGCTTGCAGACCTCTTCTTGCCGCTCTGGCAGAGAGGTGGTGGGATACCACCGATTCTTTTCATCTATCAGCGACCGGGGACATGACGATGACCCCTTACGACTTCTCGATGCTCACTGGCATCGGGGTGGGGGGTGATCCGATCCCCTTTGACACAGACATGGACGAGTGGATTGCCGCTCAGGTTCATTTGCTCGGCGAGGCGCCGCCACTTGTTCGTCCAGGGTTCGTCCGCTACTCCTGGTTCGAGGTGCGATTTGAGTGCGGACCATCTTTGGTGGGCCAGCGACTCCGATGACCCAGGAGGCCGCTGAGAGATATGCACGCGGCTTCCTCATGTTCTTGCTGGGGACCACCCTGTTTGCCGATCGGGCGAACACAGTGCCCCTGTGCCTGCTCAGCGCTTTAGTGGATGTCGAGAGGATTGTGCAGTATGACTAGGGGGGCGCGGCTTTGGCCACCCTTTACGGTTATATGAGCTCAGTCTCTCGTGGGCAAAGGATTTGCTAGGAGGCTACTGGCGAGCCTGGGAGGTATGTCTCCTTCTCTGCTTTTCTTTTACATTACGACTTTTCAGACTCAGACATGCACACCAAGAAATCAGATATCGTACCACAGCACACACATATACGCTTTATCTTGGTACCTTTATTCTGCTGTACACTCTACTCAATACCTTTGCACACCTGCAACCGCTTATTTACGCTTTATTACGATTTTTTTGATAAATGTTCGACATACATCTTGCGATTGTGGGTCTATGCCTACTTTCCTGAGGCTAGAGCGATCGAGGCGGAGACCCCTCTGATCGTCCCCTTTTCTCGCCGCTACGACGGGCGATGCGTCCGGAGACCTCGGGACACTTTTAGCTTCTTCCGCCGTTTCTTTGACACCATCACCCCCACCGAGGTATGTTTTACTTACAGTTCGTTTAAGCTTCACTTTCAAACGTACATTTCTATATCAGTAGATAATCAACTGTATTTCATTTCAGGTCACCTCGCAGCCGTGGGCTCCACTCCCAGCGGTGATACGAGATCGGTACGCCGGCGCCATCGAGACCTCGCGCTACCGGATTCTCCTAGAGGGTCCGATGCAGCCGAACTGGTACAGGTGAGCGCTTCTTGCGTCGGACCACAGGATTGCCGGGCAGAGTAGTTTCGATCCATCCTCCCGAGCACATGAGGGACACCGAGAGGTTTTTCTGCGGCGGATGGAGGACTACACCCTTGGGTGGGCCGTAGATGTAGATGCCCTCTGGGGCGAGGGCGACTACTCAGTGCGTCCCGACCTTCTTGATGCGGCTCTGGCGGGGCTCCGGTGATCAGCCGAGACCAAGGCGCCATGGCCAGCCGGGCAGAGATGAGGCAGGCGGGGCCATCACAGAGGGCTCGAGCTCGTGGGGAGAGTCTGAGAGGGACGAGGGCGGGTCGCCCGCTCTACCTACTATGTTGACTTATAGGGGGCAGAGTGGGGGGACCTACCAGATCCCTTTTGCTCCTCCTCCAGCTGGTCACGAGTTGGCCGGCATTCCCTTCTTGTCTCCGGTATGTATTACTTTATTTCTGCTTTATGCTTTGTCCTTTCATTTCAGTTCATTCAGATATCCAGAATCTTGATGTATTTAATACTTTTTGCGTGCTTCCTCGAGTATACCCGTCGATCCAGGAGTTGAATGCCTCCCTGCTGGGGATGCTGCAGCGGACTCTCGACGCCTTGGCCGTCTACAGCCTGCCGGTATGTTCTACTAACCACAGTCTCGAATCATACTCTGTTTCGCATAATCTGCTACACTGCACAAAATCTGATAAACTGCTCACGGCTTTCATACATTGTACTCATACACTGCATTCTGTACTGATAAACTGCTCACGGCATTCACACACTGTACTCATACATTGCATTCTGTACTGATAAACTGCTCCTAGTTTTCACACACTGTACTCATACACTGCATTCTACATTGATAAACTGCTCACAGTTTTCTGATGTGTTTGTTCTTTGTATTTTCAGCCTCCTTTCCCGTTCCCTCCGATGGGTGACCTTTGTTCGGTGGGCCTCCGTCTCTACTCGGGATGGCGGGATATTCCCTCGCACGAGAGGGGCGTGGTCATGTGGGAGCAACCACGAGCTCCAGTTCCAGGAGATGGGGAGTCGGAGGCGGGGACTGAGTCATTTGCGGAGGAGGCCGGGGATAGCTCGGGCTCGGGCTCCGACAGTGACGGCTCCGACGACGCTTTTGTGCTTTTGCCCAGGAAGAGGGCGAGGACAGATCCTTAGGCATGAGACCTGTTGCTGATGATGATGATTTTGTTGCTTCTTTTCTTTATTTCTTTTCTTGTACTTTTCTCTTTTCGGTAGATAGAGTACTATGTACTGCCGCAGGCAGGTTTTTGCTTTCCTCAAACTATGTATTCGAAAAAGATGATATGAAACGAACTTTTGCTTGAAAAATAATGTTACCTTTGTCTATCTTTGCGTATTTCATACTTCGCACTGCACTGCATCATTCTGCACCTTAAATGTAAATGATATTGATCTGTTGACTGACAATTGAACACTTGCACTGTAATAATCGGATAACCAACCAACTAAACAGCAAAACAGCTCATACAAACCACTGCTCAAAACTGGGTTCACAACCCATATTCTGCTAAGGACTAATCTGCTGGGGATTGATTTGCATTTAGCGCATAACATAGCATTCGGTTCATTCTACACACAGCAAACCCTGAACAAATAGCCCCAATCTGGCAAGACGGATGACAAAACTGATACGGTTGCAGTTGAAACACATTCGGATGTCCCGAATTTTGCCTTTCCTTCCCCTACTTTGCACGGATGTAGAGAATGGCAAAGCATTCTGAGCACAAGCGATTACCTTTTGGAAGAAGACGGGTTTTCAACCGGGGTGTCGAGCCTACCACATAACACGATGAGACAGACTCGAACAGAGAAGCAAAAGGCACACATCCTACCACAACGAGACACGTTCGGAAAAGACTTCAAGGCCAAAATTGAGACCGAAAAATCAAAAGACACGACACACAGACGTGTTCAAAAGAAGAGACCTCAAATTTCGAGGCCGCTTCCTCGGGTATACCTCCCACCCTTTCTGATTTGTGATACTCGCATCGCTCGGCCCTCAAGCTCGGTTTTTCTCTCAAAAACCCTTTTCTCATTTTTCTCTCAACTTACTCCTCTCTATTCTTTAATCTCTCATTTTGCATCCCTCCCCAGGGCGGATGACAGATGAATAGGAAGTTGCGGATTCACATCCAACGCTGTTAGCTCGCGGCTATTCCTTCTGGCGGATAGAGTGTCTCTCGGACAATCAGATTAACGGGGGGAAGACAGAGGACCCGACTCAATCGTGCCCCTAGTTCGTCATTTTGACCATTTTTTGTTTTCTTCCTAAAACAGTTTTGACCAAAATGAGAGTTAGATTAACACACTCATTCGATTTTTGATTTGAAAATCATGCGAGTCAGGCTGTGAGCACTGAAGAGTTTCCTCTTGTTGGGTCCAAACATGGTCCAATTTTGAAAGCGAAACAGTTTTCGAGAAAATAAGTCAACCTCAGTAAAACTTTTCAAAAACCGTTTTTGTAGACAATCAATGCTCAACGAGCGTAGAACTTACCCTCGAGATGCGCAACCTCGGATCGGAGGTAATGGAAAATTGCCCCTGGCTTAAAAGGGGAGGCAGCGGAAAGTTGCCTGGTTTGAAACGGTAGCTCGGGGCAATTTATGGCAATGGAGGGCAACGGAAAGTTGCCCCTTATTTGATGATGCCGCGGCTTGTTTTAACCCAGTCTTTGTTGACGACGGTCGGATCCCCGGACACGGGGGAGTCGCAGACGGCTTGAACCAATATGTGGACACAGTCACCTGGAAGGTGTTGGTGGTTTGGCTTCAAGAGGAAGTTAATCACGCGGCTCCGGGTTACTGCAATCAAGACATTGGATTCGGAGTAGGCGAAAGTGATCAAAACCATGACATGGCCTGAGACGCTATGGAAGCGTTGGGGGCTGGACTTCAAGATGAAGTTGCCTACGTATCCCAAACATGGGAATCAAGCCTTACGTAGTTCCGGTTAAGGTACTCTCGGGTATTTTAACCTTCACTATTTTTAGGCTCTAACTTTTGCCAAGGTGCCCAATGCGGGTTTTCGACCTTGCGAGCTTTGTTCTTTTCTCTTTTTTTTCATTCTTTTCCTTTTCTTTTTTTTCTCTTCTTTTTTTTGCATTTTCATCTTTTATTTATTATTTTTGCATTTTCTTTTCTCTTTTGTATTTTTCTTTTTTTTTCTTTGCTCTAACTTTTGCCTGGGCCGCCCTTCCGGGTTTTCAGCCCAGCGAGCCTCTCAAAGGGTAAAAGTGTAGCAAGCCCATGCCAAATGGTTTTGAGATTGAAGCCTCTCCGTATCCAGGAGAGTGGCCATCGTGTTGATTTGCAGAAAGGCCCATCACAGTCACTTCTCGAGCTTTGCTTGGTGGTATCTGATCTCCTCGATCTAATTTTGATGCCTCTTGCTCGAGGGCTGCCCCAAAATGAGCCACACAGGCGTTTCATGGTACTGATCACTTTGAACGGATCTAATTTGTGACGGATGAATTGAAGCTTGAGAGCGATCCCGGGCTGCACAATCTCAAGAGCGGTTCCACACAGGTCTTCGCAAGATTGCACAAAATGCTTTGTTTTTTGAAAGTTTTCAAGAAGGCGACAAATCGCTCGTGCCGGAGACAGTGTGGAACCAATCTGGATCAAAGCTAGGGTCCTTCTCAGTACTCACGCCGATAAGCATGATTTCATTCATTAAGGGCTTATCATGTCTCTCTTTCTCTCAAATAATCAAAGTTTTGTAAATCCCGAGGAATTCCTCCCTCTTTGTTTTTACCGCAGTGTTCAAAAAGGTTTTGGAAAACTTAGGTCATTGCAATGATTTTTTAAGGCACAAAAGAGCAGGTGGAATGCACTATCACCCCATTCGAATCCTCTGGCACAACTAGCCCAATGCCATCAATAAACATGGAAACACGGTAGCCATGGTCGTTTTTCATTGATTTTCCCGGTGTAAGCGGCTCCACAGCAGGGAGACCCAAAAAGCGGTGAAATAATTACAAAACGGTGCTTGAGGTAACAACCCCGAAGTCGCCTAGTACTCTTATGCACAAGAGGGACTGACTCATTACAACAAGACAGACCCTTAAACAAAAGGACTGACTCAAAACAATGAGACAGACTCAAGACAAAACAAAAGACTGACTCGACACCCCAATTAGGATTTACAAAAATAGCGTCGGCAGGTGCTCAAAAATGCGTGCCAAACGCCATATCCAAAAATGTACCAGATATTGCCCGCAGGCAGTTGAATCCCAATTACATACTCGCAGTATCGGTGTCCTCGGTATCTGTGTCCTCACAATCCAAGAACTCAGAGTGGTGACTTGGCGAGATAGGCGGAGGATGACCTTGTTATCAATCAAATCACTGTACTTCATGCGGCGGAAACAATTGTCGGTAGCATGGCGGTGTTGATGAATGCGCAAGATCTTGAGTGGCATCATGGCTCTTTGGAAGGTTCCTTGGTAGGCGCGGCTCCAAAGGCGTAAGATGTCCTTCTTGGCCAAAATGAAGCGCCCTAGACAAAGGGCATGTAGAGAGCATGAAAGGCCCTATGCCCCCGGGGCTGGTATTTGGAATTCTGAATATTCTTGCTTGACGCACTGGCGAACGGATCGGCGGTAGCGGCTTGATTTCGATCTTTCTGGTGCGAGATTGGGAGTAAGAGGAGCTATTCTGGCATGGCGGGGCTTGTCCCGATTTTCTGACCGGCTTGGACTACCCTCGGATAGAGTGGGGAAAACATCATCCACAATTTTGGTTACAATCGCGGATACCTGTTGTTTGCTCATTCCCCCGGCTTTCAAAGCCTGGACCGCCCACAGCAGTTGTTCCACGGGGTCGACATCTACCTTCACTTTGTCTTTGCCTCTGGCCTCAGCCTGATGAGAGGTTTGGGTTGGTACTGGTACATCACTGTTGTGGGTGGAGGTCATCTCCGACTGATTGAGCTCGATCACAATCCGCCCCAGTATCGGGGGCTCCTGGGGTTCGAAATTTCCAGCATACGGTGCAACCGGTGGCGAGGTTGACATTCCGTAAGCGAGATCTGCCACGGACCTCTGGAGCTCGCCTATCATCCCCATTAACTCGAATGTAGTGGGCTCGCGAGCCTGATAGAACTGAGGGGTCCAGATTGGGTGTGCAGCGGGCGACCTAGGCGGGTGCGGCATGTCAACAGTAGCCTCATCTTGTGGGGTGGTTCCTTGACTCAACATGTCATTATGACCACAATCTCTTCTCGAAGTTCGCATCATGTTCGGTCCTCGCCGAGGAGAAGACACTAGCCGCTACGACTCAACTCTTTGAATCTCTCGAATCAAACGGAAAACAAGCAAGATTTCATTTCAAACAGATCAAACACGGATGTAGTCGAACAATCGCACTCTACTAGTGAACACTGCTTCTCAAGTCATCATCCCAAGTCTGAATCGATACCCGCAGATATAATCGATTCTCGACAACATCGATATCGTGTCCGCAGTCGGATGCGCAGACTCATAAACCGTATATGCATTACCAGAGATACACTCTAAAAGCACATAGCAAGTAAATGAGAGCCAATACACCCCTATGTTGGGGTAGGGTTTCCCTGCCTATTTTGTCAGGAGCTAGGGTTTCACTACGCACGCAGCGGTTTCAAACAACCTAATATCGGGTAAGCAACCTGTCCTAATTTGGAATGGTCACTATGGATTCCGAATATGCACTAGGTCGAATGGTCGAAAAGGGTGCCCCAAGAAACCGGGTTTGTGTTCTATATCGGGCAGAGCATAGAACCGGTCAGCCTTACGGACATGCCTTGACAAGACAAGCCTCCAGCAAACTGCTCAGGAATAGCAGATGGCCAACACGGTGTCCAAGGCGCACCAATGCACATGCAATGCAAAGAAACACATAAATGAAATCAAAATAGGATATCACGAGTTCGAGTCAAGCTCTCTAAACATCCCCAGCGGAGTCGCCAGAAACTGTAGCACGTCCGCGGGGGACCTCGGCTACAGTTCGGACTCGATTTTGTGTCGCGGTTCTAAATCTGAACCAAAGAGTCCAAATCCGGCAAATCGTTTGAGAAAACAGATTTTTGAAAAAGTAGTGCCAAACATGGATCGCTTTGCGGACATGAGTCGCCACCTAAATATTTTTAATTGGGAAATTTAGGAAACCACGACTCGGTCAAGGCCACACGTCCGTCATCACCAAAGTGGTCTTGGCTCGGGAGCTTGGGTACGATCGGGGAAGGTCAGCTATGAGCACCCCCTTTCGCCCGGTCTGAAGACCGGCCTCTACTAACCATGATATCCGTTTTTGAAAACTTTACATGCTCTTATTCCAATTATTAGCCTAGAATTACTATGTTGTGCGCACAGCAAACAAGTATAGACTAGATTGCCTAATTTGGGAATAAACATTGCATATCCGTTTTGTCTCGAAAAACGTGTTGTTTTCTTTTGCTACTCGCAAGTAGGCTAAAATTCGGATTTCAACGAGTTATTCCAACTCAGGCAATCCAACCTCCACCCACAGGCATTCAAACAGTTTATCATGTAAGCACTTAGCCGCATGGCAAGCATACTGTCATGGTAAACATTCACACGCATGCGATATGCTAAAGCCATAAACACTTACATCGTACTCCGTGCCAAAAACAGTAACCCGGTTAGCAAAATATGCATGACCTAGTTCATGTTAAGTGGCTAATGCAACACAGGCATAGATGCAATCTAGAGTAGGCTCGGCTAACCCTAAAGATGGCATGTGAAATGCACTTTATTTGATGCACGTATTCAATTTGGAATTGAAAGTACGATGCAGTTTGTATGATGTGCCGAGCCCGATGCATGTAAACAAATGCATGAATGCACGCATGCGTAGCATAAGGTATGCTAAAATAGATGTGCCCTAATCTACCATTGTAAGCAGGTAAATAAAAGGGAGAAAGAAATGGGGGTTAGAAGATATACACCCACTCACGCACACTTATTACAATTATGCCCTCACTCGGAGGGACCAAATAAATATACAGACCGAATAAATAATTAACTACCCTAGCTAATTAAATATTACAAATTGACTAAATTAATTAAACAGATTAATTAATCTAATTAAAACAATAAAACGCCAGATGAGGGCCGGATGCGGCATGCCCGGACTCGCTTGAAACCATTGCCATAGCACCTGTTTCTGTTTATCTTGCCATACTCCTCGAAAATTGCCAAAGTCCTGTGATTACTTCCTCGAGTCTTTGTGGAACACCATCGGCTAAGGGAATGGCCACGCCAAGGGAAATGACCACCGCCACAAATTATGCTATCGGCCGTCATTCTTTGCGGCCGGCACTTAATGCCGGCCAAAATTGTCCGCAGAACTCGCAATTTGACAAAGAAGCAGAGGACAAGTAGTGTATGGCATGGCAATTCAATGCATGTATGTAGCAAACTCATCCCACATCATGTTGATGGTTCAATGGGGCATGTGCCTCGATCCTCGACCACCAATCGCCAAGATTTCTATGCGTGATGGCCCAAAGGACCAAAAATGCAACTTCAATGTCAAATGCATGCAATGCAAACAAGCAAATAAAGGTGCCAAACCTCCATCATACTTCACTTCAAGAGGCTCAACATGCATGCCAATGCAACAAGGCCCTAAGCATGTTATCTACTATGCCATATGGACAATGCGAGGCACTTATATAAGCATACAAGTAGGCATACATGGCAAGTATGCAAACTAAGCAATGAGATGGACTTACACATGAATTGGGCAGCTCTAACAAGGCTCAAAACAGTGGCCAAAGTGCCTAGAAAATGAGACCAAATGCACACACACACATGCAAGTGTTAAGGCTCAAGACTTAGGCATACAAAAGCAACTCTCATGCACACTTGAAGAGGCCAAACATGGGCAACTAGTATGCACTAAAAGCTCTGAAATCCATGTTGAACATGATGCCAAAACATGCAATGAAGCAAGCCAAATATACAACAAATGGCCCAAGTCTTGAAACAAGCCATGAAGGCTTAAACCAAGGCCAAGTCCACCAAGCCTCACAAGGCTAAGGGGACTCAAAACAGGTCACAAGCAGACCTAAATAAAGCCTAAGGAGCACCTAGATGGCATCTAAGAGGCTCAAGTACAAAGGCATGCAACATGACCAAAACATGGAGCATTCAACACATACTTTTAAAGCGTTAAAGAAGCAACTAAAGCATGCATACGAGCACACCAAAAAGTCTGAAATATCATGCTAGATGGTTCCAAACTATCAAAAATGAAGTAAGCATGGCATGCTATACACTCATACTCTCAAGGCCAACAAGCCAAATGCAAAGGAGCTATAAGATGCAAGTCATGATCGACCAAAACGACTATGGACAGAGCTAAAGCATGTCAAAATAAGCATACAAGCTTCATGGATCTAGGCCTAAATCATGCTAGAAAGAAGGCATACAAACCTAGAGCAAGTTAAGGCAATATAAGGCATTACAAAGCAACCATGCAAAACATGCAAGGAGTGCTAAAACCAACTTTAAATCATGTTATAATATTACAATATAAGCATGAAAAATAAGTCAAACATGCTCAACACACACTCAAGCATAGACTCACTTAAGAGACCAAAACATGCCCTTTTCAAGGACATCAAGGAGAGGGGGTGGCCCTCCCCTTTTTGAGACTTCAAGGCATGCTCTTCACCACTGAAATCCCTCAAGATTTCAGTGGTGAAGAGATCCTATCACCAAAATCTCGGATCTCTCCAAAATA
Source organism: Camellia lanceoleosa (assembly GCA_025200525.1). Taxonomy (NCBI): domain Eukaryota; kingdom Viridiplantae; phylum Streptophyta; class Magnoliopsida; order Ericales; family Theaceae; genus Camellia; species Camellia lanceoleosa. The sequence continues at coordinate 126,137,142 of CM045758.1, forward strand.
GCACAAAATGGGGCCTTTTCAAAGCCTAAAGGGGGTCAAACTTCCCCAAACCTCACAACACCCTTAATGAACAATAAAGAGGACTTAAAAACAGAGATTTTATGTGTTAATCACTAAGCACAAAAACTGTTTTAAACTAGGTAAGAATAAGATGCAAAAATGGGAAAAAAAAGGTGAGTATCTCAGGCTTGTAGACCTCTTCACAAAGGTTGTCGTTGATGCTTCCTTGAGCTCAAAATCACCAAGAACTCCAAGAACCGCCCTTAGAACCTCGTTGCAAGGAGAAGGTGGAACACTAGGTGTTTTAGTGCAATAGTGTGAACAAATCCACCTAGTGTACTAAACAAGCAAGGAAAGAGAGAGATAGGATAGATACAACTATTCTAACCTAAAACCAGACCTTGGCTCTCTCAAACAATGGTTAAGTCTCACAAGTAGCCAACCCTTGAGCAAAGGGAAGTGCTTTCCTCTTATAGGCCAAAAGCTTACAAGCTTGGCCACTAAGCAGCTCATCCTCCATACACGTATGGAGGAAGACACTGCACACAAATGTCTGAAAATATCTCGTAAAGCAAGTGCACAAAGGTCCGCCGCATAAAATGTCATTTTGACAAAATTTAGTGCCGACCGGCACAAAGAGTGCCGACCGCACAATAAAGTGCCGATGACAACTCTAGCCACCGGTGGCCTCTAGCCCCAAAGTGGTGGGGATGCCTCACAAAGCATTCCCTGCCCTTCCAAGGCAAAACACAAGTGTTTGGTGCAAAACCAAACACAAACGGTCGAGTTCGGAGGTCCTGAGGCAAGGCGTGCACAGCCGAGATCTCCGGGAACTCCAAACGAACACAAACATGGATAATCACCGAGTGTTCCAACGGTGACGTCCAAGTCTTGAGGACGGTCAAAAATGGGGTGTCTACAGTCGGCCACCTTTTCTGGCAGGCCAGCCACCCCTCTCCCTCAAAACTGGTCGGCAGCCTCCCCCTGGGAATAAAACTGGCCGGTGGTGTTCCCCTCATGGCCTCCAAGGTCTCTGCAAATTTTGGTGATGATTGGAGTCCCCGGGACCTGAAAAAGTACAAGAGAAGTGCACTTTCCGTCGCGAAATCGCTCCGCCGGAACTTCAACTTCAACTTTCGATGCGTGGCTCATCATTTCTCATCAAAAGTAAGATGTATCCTTTTTGAACATGTTGTAACCTTTCCGAGAGGTGAATCGGAGGTGGCGATCGAGTCGCCCTCGCCGAAACGCGCATTTCTTCGCTCGTTGTTTTGTGACAAACGTGCATCCTAGTTTACATTTGTTCTGCATTGTTATGCACATCACTTGCATTCTCATGCAGATACTTGCATTGTTATGCATGTTTTCTTCTATGCTTGACTTGCGTTGTCACGCGCGTTTCTGCTCGCATTGCGATGCACTCACCCATCGACATCACGTTTGTCGGCATTTCGGTATCACATTGAGCATATGTTGCTAAACATGTTGTGCTTATTGAGTTTCTTTCTTTTACAAGAACGATATTGTATGTACGGTTCATTTGAGGCTAGTGCGGCCAGACGAATCGCGTAGGTATTGTATCTTCTCCGTGTGAGATATGGCGAGAATTGAATAATTCTCCGCATTCTTAACTGCACGAAATGTAGTTGTTGCTTTACATTCTTGCTTAAAACTGTTGCATATATTTGCGAATACTTGCTTCATTACAGCTTGCTGCATTTGCATGATCATTGGGTTACATCCGGCTTTGTGCATATCGCTTTTCATTTTGCCCCCCCGCCAGCGGGCATGCCTGCGGGCATGTTTCTTGGTTTATCTTGTATGTTTGTCTAAGTTTTCGGCCTTGTCAAAAATGGGTCGTCTCTAGGCTTTGACATTCACTCTCGTCACTTGTGACTTCCGAGTTTTGTCAAAGAGGGGCAACTGTAGACACCCCATTTTTGACCGACCTTAAGACTCAGATGTCACCGATTGAGCGCTTGGTGATGTTGCATATCGCGCTCATTCCGAAGTTTCAGAGTCTCAGCCGTGAGCCTTGCCCCCGGACTTTCGGGCTTTTCTGTGCTTTGCCTCGGTTTGCAAACCAGGCTCTGTTTTCTCTGTTTTCTCTTACCAAAAGGAGGGAGAGGTCACGTAGATCATCTCTCAGTGGTTGTAGGTTACGTTTCGTGGTCGTAGGCCATTTTTCCCATTTCGGAGTCTGGTTCCCGGTTTTCGGAGCCGTCGACCGTGTGCCTCGGTTCGGGACCGCTTAACCACATCTGCTTGCTCTAGTTTTTGGCATACATCTTATTTACTCCCTTTTGAGGGACACTGTAGTCCGAGAGACCAACTTCGTGGTCGAACACCACCTCCGATTAATATGATCGATTTTAGGGCCCATTGTGTATTTCGGCCCCCGAACCTTCAATTTGCATCGGTTTGAGTTCATTTTTGGCAGGGACCTTATTTTCATTGTTATGAAGGTCGTAGAAGGGTGGAAGGCTAGCAATTATTTTAAAAGCCAACTTTATTCCTTCATCGCTCTCCGTCGCCCGTTTTTCTTGCTAGAAAGTTTATGTTGACCACCCCGGGCCACTTTTTTGGGCCATCAATTACATATTTGTGTTGTACACACCTAGGAGGCCACCAATATGTCATGGCCGGCCAACAATTGTTCCTGACCCTTTTGAACCCCTCTGAAAAGTTGGGTTTTCTCTCTCCTGTTTCACATTTTCAGGGTTTCAACCACATAGTTGTGTTGTGCACACATGGGAGGCCACCATTATGGGTGGTGCAGACACCCCATTTTTGACTGACCTTAAGACTCAGACGTCACCGATTGAGCGCTCGGTGATGTTGCATACTGCGCTTGTTCAGAAGTCTCCGAGTCGCGGCCGTGCGCCCTGCCTCCGGACTTCCGAACTCTCTTCTATGCCTTGCCTCGGTTTGCGAACCAGACTCGGTTTTCTCCGTTTTCTTTCCTGAGGGGAGGGAGAGGTCCCGTAGACCATCTCTCAGTGGCCGTGGGCTACATTTCATGGCCGTAGGCCATTTTGCCCATTCGATTTTCGGAGCCGTCAGGCCGTGTGCCTCGGTTCGGGACCGTCTAACCATCTCCGATTCCTCCGGTTTCTGGCATGCATCTCATTTACTCCCTTTCAAGGGACACTGGGGTCTTAGATACCCACTTCGCAGCCAAACACCACTTTCGGTGCTTAACGGCCGGTTTTCGGGACCCCGAACTGCGTGTTTTGGCCCCCGAGCATTCGTTTTGCATCGGTTTTTGTTCATTTTTGGCAGGTACCTCTGTTTTATCATAAGGAAGGTCACTGGAGGGTGGGAGGACAGTAATTATCTCAGCAACCAGTTATGCTCCTCCGGCGCCCCCCGACGCCTGTTTTTCTCACTTCCGGGCTAATGTTGAACACCCTAGGGCCATTTTCTTCGAGCCAAAACCACATATTTGTGTTGTACACACATGGGAGGACCCTAAAAAATAGAGCTCGGCTAGTAATTCTTCTTTTCATTTTTGGACCTCTCCTAGAGGTGGCTTGTTGTCTCTCCTGCTTCAGAGTTGTCAAATTCCAACCACAGGGCCTTGTTGTACACACATGGGAGGACACCACCCTTTGGTGCTCGGCCAGCAATTCCAACTTTTCATTTTTACCCCTAGTCGGCCGGCCATGGGGGGTGGCCGACCGTCCACCTCCAGCAAAAGTGGCTAGCCGGCCTGCATCCTCAGTTTGTGTTCTTTACAGCTGTATAGCTGTTTCTCCAAAAGATCTGGGCATCTGGGGGATATTTTGGGAGGAAAAGCTTGGGTGCATTTCCCTCCTCTTTTACACCCCCTTCTTGGCCTTTATAAGTGGCTGGCCAGCTTCCTCATTAGGGTTACAAAAACTTCCTAGAAGAGCTCCTAAGCATTTGCCTACATCTCCCTATCCAAAAACCTCCAAAAACTTCAAGTGTTAGCCTCATTTGTTCATCAACACCAAGCCTCACCATCACCACTTCCATTCCAGCAGCAAAGGAAGGTTTTTCAAAGGCTAAGAAGCAACAAATTCAAGCCAAGAAGCAACAAAAGTCTTGTCTTCAAGGGTGAGTACTCTTTTACCCTTTTTGAGCTTATTTTTGCTTCATTTTTCTACCCTATTTTCTTGAGGTTTTGGGCTCCGACCCTAACTGATTTTAGGCTTATTTTGAGCCCCTATACAACATTGTAGAAGGGCTCAACCTTGTTTGGAGCTTCTACATACCACTTGCTTCAATATCCATCATATTTACCGTAAACTTGCATCCTATTTTTAGCTTATGTACATTTGTTTTTGGAGCATGCCATAAACTGTGATTGAGCTTATTTTGAACTCCTCTACAACATTGTAGAATGGCTCAACCTTGTTTGGTGCTTCCATGCATGACCTCTCTTTATAGCCCCTATTTGGTCCATATTTTGCATGATTTTTTAGGCCTATCTTGCTTCTGTTTTTGGCCATGATCAGAACTGTAAATAGTCTTAAAATGACCCATTCTTCATGTTTTGTTAAGGGTCTTAGGCTGTTTGGAGAATGCTTGGTATACCTCTCTTAATAGCCCTCTTTTGGTCCATATTTTTGCATGCTATGTTTGCCGTATTTGTATACTGTTTTGAGGGCTTCCATAAGCTGTAAATGTTTATATTTTTGGACCCTCTTCAATGTTGTAGAACTATATTTTTCAGTTTGAGCATTGTATATATCACTTGCTTCATTGTTCCCCTCTTTTCCCCCATTTTTGCATGCTATTTTTGCCATACTTGTGTTTGTTGTTTGGCCATACTTTGTACTGGAAAAATGTTATTTTAGGGACTGCCTAGCATCTGTCTCCGCACTTCATGTCCATATTGTGCATGTTTGGCATAGCTGCAAGTCATTTCGGGTACTTAGCATAGCATTTCGGGCATCGGGTGTAATTTTGCTATAATTCGGGGGCTGTTTTTGCATCATTTTGACTGCTGAAATTTGCATTTTCCATATGCCATATGCCAGGTCTCATTTTGCATACCATTTCATGCCTTAGGGCCATTGCCTCGATTTGCGTGCCCGTGTGCACGCATTTTGAGGCATCTCATTTTCATCTCACGGCCTCTTATGTGAGTGTAGCTGAGGCTCACTCATGTTAGTGTAAGTCCATTTTGCATTCTGTATGCCATTTTAGTCTCATTGGATCGTGTATGCCATTGTCTCGGTTTGCGTGCCCATGTGCACGCATTTCGAGGCGCTTTATTTTTATCCGACGGCTTCTTATGTGAGTGTGGCTGAGGCTCACTCATGTTAGTGTAAGTCCATTTTGCATTATGTATGCCATTTTAGTTCCATTAGCATTCCGTATGTCATTGCTTCGGTTTGCGTGCTGCAGTGCACGATTTCGAGGCACTTCATTTTCATCTCCCGGCCTCCTGTGTGAGTGTGGCTAAGGCTCTATCATGTTGGTATTAGCCCATATTGCATCGCATATCTCATTTCAGTCATGTTGCATTCCGGATGTCATTCTCTCGGTTTATGCGTCTGCGTAGCACGATTTCGAGACATCTCATTTTAGTCTCATTGTATGTCATATTTAAGCCATTTCGTGCATTTATGCCATTACCTCGGTTTGCGTGCCCTGGTGCACGCATTTTGAGGCACTTCTTTTTTATCCGCCGGCCTCTTATGTGAGTGTGGCTGAGGCCCACTCATGTTAGTGTAAGTCCATTTGCATTGCGTATGCCATTTCATGCCTTAGGATCATCGCCTCAATTTGCGTGCCTGCGTGCACGCATTTCGAGGCATTTCATTTCCATAGCATTGTGTATGTTAGGATTACATATTAGCTGCATTTCATGCATATCATGCATATTGCATCGTGTTCGGGGTAGGAGTTAGCAAGCACGGAACGAGGCACGCGTTCAGTACTCGAGTGGAACGGGTCTCAATTCCCAAGTCACCGACACTCCGGATTACCCATGATGGAGTTAGGTTTTGTTGTAGCATTCATCTGCATTCACCCCATATTGAGTTGTGCAATCCGACTCCTCGGCCATCATGCATCGATATGCGTGATTGGTGGCACGAGGATCGAGGCATGCATATATTTGTGAAATACATTGCTATGCCCTTCTCCTGCTCTCTGTTGCAGCAAAATGAAGAGTAAGCAACTTTCCGGAGTCTGGCACGTATTTCGAGAAACATCGCAAACAGAGGCTAATTGGGGCATCCCAGTGGATTTCCGCGCAAGGCAGCCCAACATGCATCATTTCATTATCCAGAGCGGAGTCAAGGCAGTCCCTGGTTTGCATGCCAGTTTACCACTTTCTTAGTTAATTCATTAATTAAATAGGAATTTGTAATATTCTTTTATTCGGACTGTATTATTCTTTCATTCGGGACTGTATTATTATTTTATTCGGACCCTCTGCGCGAGGGCATAATTGTAATAAGTGTGGGTGAGTGTGATGTATGTCTTCCAACCCCCATTTCTTTCTCCCTTTTATTTACCCGCTTATGATGGTTAGATATAGGGCATATTTCAATTAGCATACAGTATGACAGCATGTTTGCATCATTCATCTGTTTTGCACGCATCGGGCTCGGCGCATCATACAAACTGCATTTGTATTTCAATTCCAAATTGAATACTTGATAGCTGTAGCATTTCACATGCCATGTTTAGAATAGCCGAGCCTGCTATAGTTGCATCTTTGCATGTGTTGCATTAGGCATTTCTGTATATTTAGGATCATGCATGGTTTCTAATAAGCTTCTGTTTTGGCTTGGAGTACTTGGTAAGTTTTATGCTTTAGCATCCTTGCATGCGTGTGAGTGATTGCCATAAATAGCATGCTTACCATGAGGCTATGTGCTTATGTGATTTAACTGCTTTGAATGCCTGTGGGTGGAGGTTGAGTTATTTGGATTGGACAATTCATCAAATGTTTGTTTTAAGCCCACTAGATAGTGGCAAAACCATTGCTTTCTAAGCCCACCCGAGGGTGGCAAATCCACATCTTAGCCTACTTGCGGGTAGCACCATCAAACCATTTTCAAACAAACAAACATGAAGTGTCTTGTTCCAATTCAGGCGATTCAGTCTATACTTGTATGCTGTGCGCATCACATAGTAACCTAGGCTAATAACCGGAATAAGAACTCACAATGTTTTCAAAATCAGATATCATGGTTAGTAGAGGCCGGTCTTTGACGGCGAAGCGGGTGCTCACGAAGTGACCTTCCCCAATCGTACCCAAGTTCCCGAGCCGAGGCAACTTTGGTGATGACGGACACGTGGCCTTTGGCACCGAGTCAGAGTTTCCTAAATTTCCCATTTTAAAATATTTAGGTGGCTACTCTGTATCTGGCAAAGCAGTCCATGTTTGGCACTTCTTTCAAAAAATCTGTTTTCAAAAATGATTTGCCGGATTTGGACTCTTTGGTTCAGGATTAAGAACCGTGACATTTGAGTCCTTGAATCAGAGTGACCTAATATCGAACGAGCAGGCGACTTCGCCTCCCTTTCCCGGGATGCGTTCGGGGCGTCTATTTTCTGGCGACTCTTTGGGGATTTAGAGAACTTGACTCGAACTCGTGATATCTGGGTTTTGACTACACTTGTGTGTTTCTTTGCATTGCATTTGCATTGGTGCGCCTAGGACACCGTGTTTGCCATCTGCTATTCTGGCGGTTTGGGAGGCTTGTCTTGTCAAGGCATGTCCATAAGGTGACGATTCTGAGCTCTGCCGATGGGGAGCACAAACCCCGGTTTTACCGGGGCACCCTTTTTGACCATTCGACCTAGTGCATATTCGGATCCATAGTGACCATTCCAAACTAGGACAGGTTGCTTACCCGTTTATAGGTTGTTTGAAACCGCTGCGTGCGTAGTGAAACCCTAGCTCCTGACAAAATAGGACAGGGAAACCCTACCCCCAACATAGGGGTGCTTTCAGCTCTCACTTATCTGTTATGTGCTTGTTAGAGTGCGTCTCTACAGGGAATGCATGTATCAGTTTATGAGTTCAGGTATCAGGCCTGCGGGCATCAGTTTTTTTGAGATAGGGCATCACGCCTGCGGGCATCAGCCAGTTATTTGAGAATCAGTTGTCTGCGGATATCCGATTCAGTTTTGGGGAACAGTGATACAGGAACAGTGATCAGTTATTGAGGACAGTGTATTTTCAGCTTATCAACTGCGTGTTGTATGCCCGACTGTGTGTTGTGTGTATTTAATTTAAGCTGTTATGCTGCCCGTTTTTCTGGTCATTTATTTCCTTTTTGCTTTATTATCTTTTTGCTAGGGCAGTTTTTAGCACGATTGCTTCCGAACCACTAGATACTCCCCAAGCACTTTGGACACGAGGTCGCCGACTCAACCGATCCGAGGATCTAGTTGACGGACATCCAGTGTTCCACTCTCTACCCCCAGTTATCAGAAGAAGGCCGAGAAGGCGCAGTGTGTCGGAACAGGGATTACCGGGACAGAGGGCTGCTTTGACAGTAAACAATCAGGTTGAAATTTCTGTGTCTGCTGTAGAGGTACATTTACCGGCCATTCAGATGGAACCGCAGAATACATCAGGGATGGAGGCGATGATGCGCCAGATGCATGAGAGCATGAAACAGATGCAAGATGATGCCATCCGCCAGGCGGAATTCTCATGGCCCAAGAAAGTCGAGCTGATCACTAGGCTGCAACAGCAGAACGCAGCGTCTACTTCACATCAGGCTCCTTCTCCACCAGCGGCTCCACTACCTGAGCAGTTATCTACTGGTCAGAATACTCTGCCAAATCCTCAGAATGTCCTCCCAAACACCCAGAATACCTTACCCGATGTCCGGAACACTCAAGAGGACACAGGTCTTCCAACGGGGCTGGCTCCCACTTCGCCAAGAACTGTCCAAGAATCTTACACCCAACCACCCGAACTCTCCATTTGAGTTCGAGGTAGATCAGACAGCTCTGAAGCTGAGTAAGCTGGAAAAGCTTTTTAAGAAATCGCAGGGGGTGAAGGCCATCCCAGACATTGAAGATGGCTACACTGACGTGGCTGTGACATTGCCGGACAGATTTAAGATGCCCCAGATCGACCGTTTTGATGGGTCTGGGGACCCCATGGTCCATCTCCGGCTATTTTCAGATATCCTGAGGCCAATGGGCCTAACCAGACTACAGAAACTCTCGCTGTTTGGCCGAACCCTGTCAGGAGTGGCCGCCAACTGGTATGCAAAGTTGGATAATGATGTTAAGAGGAACTGGGATGAGATGGCTGAGGCCTTCGTTGCACAATACTCATATAATACACAGATCGAGATTACAACACGTGATCTCGAAACAACGAGGCAGGAACAAAAAGAGACTTTCTCTGACTTTGTAACCCGGTGGAGAGCGAAGGCATCGATGATGACCTTGAGGCCAACAGATAAAGATCAAATTCGGATGATTGTGCGCAATCTCCAACCAAGACTTATGCAGAAGATGATTGTAGTTCCTTTCCCCACCTTCGCAGATCTACACGATATGGGGGTGCAAATCGAGGATGCGATGAAGCAAGGTCTGATCGATCAGGACCGAGAGCAGCCCCGAAGGACATTCAACCGTAATAACACTGCAGGCCCAAATGGCGCTGCGAACACAAGGACTTCAGAGGTCGGTATGGTCACCACCACTCCCCCTCCCCATCCAAGGCCTGCGGCGGCCACACCCTTTTCCAGCACATCCGGAAGTAACACCCAAAACAACAGATTCCAACCCCGGGGCCAAAGAACCTTTACCCCACTATACATGCCCCTGTCCAAGGCTCTGGGGGTGTTAATCAGGAAGAAGCATCTGACGCCCCTAGAACCGAGGCCACTACCGAATCCACTCCCCCCTTCCCAGAACCCAGCCAAGTACTGTGCGTACCACCAACAGCATAGCCATGACACAGATCAATGTTTCCGGCTGCGTCACGAGATTCAAGACCTCGTCGACAAGAATATCATTGTGCCTCCCGAAAGACCCAACGTCACAACTAACCCACTCCCCGTACATAACCAAGATCCACCACCCAAAAGAGTCAACTTCATCCAAACTGGGGTCGTTTCCTACGATCCTAGTATCTATATTACTCCTTCTCACCTACCCAAGCCGGAGGTGATCCTTCCTGATTGCACTGACTTGTGCATGTTGGACACCTTCACAACCCGATCTGAGCCAGGGGTGGTGACCTCCGAAGATGGAACGGGACAGGTTTCAGAAGAGGACAGAATTGGTGAGTCTGGGATGGGACACTGAATTGTCTTTGGAAGAGCTTATGATCCAAGCGGATATATTTTATCAGTGAGCCAGTCGGAGCTGAGTGTGAGGCTGCCACAAAAAGCTGAATTGTGTATGATTCAGGGAGACGAACTTGAACAAGGGGCAGATGATCTGACAACGATGGAAGAAGATTTTGCCAATTTTCAGTTCTTCAACGACCAAGAAGCAGGGGATGCAGCAATTAATTGGTTTGAATATGGGGAGTCGGCAGAGGTTGTCGGATGGTTGGATGATCAGCCAAACGTTGTGGAAATTCAGCCAGAGCAAGGCCCGGCAGGGGCAGGAGTATCAATGATGGCTGGAAGGGCCGAGAGTCAGAATGAACCGCCGGAAAGCGCCGGTACAAAGAATTCCGCTCGGGATCAAGATATTGTGAAAACCGAACAACAAACCCTACTGACACAGGAAGAGCAAGAGAAGAGATGGGATTCTGAGAGGATCCGGAAAGCCAAGAACCATGAAGAGGTTGAAAGTGCTACGAACACGAAAGCAGGATATACTGTGAGCATATGGGATGAAAGTACCGAGAGTACAAACTTGCCAGAACCAGATAGGTGTCTGTTGAATGCTAGCGGAATGTGGTGGGAAGACAATGACTTATGTCTTGCCCACACAGACGAAGATTGGGCAGGTGCCCAACCAGATGATACTTGGTACCTCGATGAGGTAGATCATATGACCAGGAGTGGGCGGTATTTCAAGCCTCCACACCTTGACCAACCTGAAGCATCTGGGAAAGATAAAGAAGCGAAGAGCGAGGAGAAGCAAATTGAAGAAGAAGTTGTCTTGAGGCAGTTAAAAGAAAATCTGTGAACATCTCCATCGGGAGCCTTATGGCTTCAAGGGTGCCTGAGCAGTGTCCTATCTGCTATGGACAAGGCCAAACTCTCCATCGAAACTACGCCAGAAGCATTTGGTTGAAATTTGGTTTTTAGGAGGAGGTTCCCGGTATTAACCTTTTCGGACAAGGAATTGCCGCTGAGGCGTGAATCATAACAAACCCTCTACATCTCGTGGAGTGTAGAGATAAGTGGATACCGGTGGTACTTGTTGATCTAGATGCTATCAATGTTCCGCTTGATCGAGCGGCATATGCGATCGGGTTAAAACCCGCAGACTTCATACCAACCACTCAGGTGATCAGAGCTTATGATAATACCAGTAGGGAAGTGATGGGGACTGTTAAGGTTCAGACCCAGGTTGGCCCAAGACAACACAACATTGAATTTCATGTCTTGGACGTTCCCGCAACCTTCAACTTGCTCTTGGGGCGGCCGTGGTTGCACCAAGTGAAAGCAGTTTCTTCCACTCTGCACCAGATGTTGAAATACCCTCACGGGAAGGGGGTTGCAATTGTTTTCAGAAATTCATCCATCCATCCGCCGCCAGAAGTGTCTACGCCAGTTTTGGAGATCGAGCACGGCACGGAGGATGTGTTCTTATCAGGGTTCACTTTGGCGGAGGCCCGGGTAGTGCAGAATATCATGGCTGTGAATGAAGGTGTGTACGTTAGTGCTCAATCCGTCTACCTCATGAACAAGCTGCAACATATTCCCGGGATGGGATTAGGAAGGAGCGGCAGGAAAGGAGTCGCGATTGGCGAAGTGCCACACAACCGCATACCTTTGGTGGGTTATCGCCCACCAAAGAGGACTGGTGAGAGAGGAAAAAATGGCCGGCGAGCGAGTGAAGCAGTGGGAAGCCTTTTGATTTAATGCACAAGCCCATCCAGGTACCTGAGCGGACGCCCGTCCCGAGGAGGACTTTCCATTTTGCGGCTTCCCGAGCCATGGTTAAGCGGAGAAAAGCGTGCAGTTTGAAATCTTCTTGACTGCAACTATCCGGGGATGATGTTGCCTGAGTAAACAGACCAACAAGCGAGGTTGAAGCGAGAATAAGCGGTGGATCTGGCGCCTGAAGTGGAAATGGGGTAGCAGCATGTCTCCTCTCGATCCTCCGTCGACCAAGAGTGCTTGGGGATAACCGTGGTTTCAATGATTGGGGATGAAAGCAGTGCGAGCCGACCAAAGACTATCTTGGATGCATCACTCGCACCCTCTCTCACTTGGCGATGCGAGGAGGATTCTTATCCATCGCCTTGGGTCGGTAGTGGAGGAATCTGATTCCACCGAGTCTGTGAGTCGAATCGAGTTCAGCTCAATGAGTCTGAAGTCTGGTACTCCGGGGATGTTAACGGATGCCAGCATCTGTCGGTCGTCTTTTTCCTTTCATTTGAGTCTGTTGTAACGATGAATTGGACGATTTGGATGTACTTAATGAGAATGAAGTGAATGTGGTTTAGAGTACTTTTACGTGCCCTAATTTATTGCATTAATTCGGACTTTCAAAATTTTGATCAAAAGCAGCGAGGACGAGGTTCCTCGGTTTTAGCGTTTAATTGAGCAAGAGCAAGAGATTTGTTAAACCATTAATGGATGAAATCATTACCGTGAACATTAGTCTTGAGGAGGACCCGCGGTGGTCGGATCGGGTCCACGTTGTCTTCGAGGAACGCGGCGCTTAGTCGCTTTATTAAAAGATTTCAAAGATGTTTTCGCGTGGTCCTCGAAGACATGCAGAATCGATCTGAGATTATGCGACATCGGATCCCCCTTGACCGAGGCCCGGGCACATCAGCGAAACTTCGGAAGGATCCGCCGGATTGGGCTCTCAAGATTAAGGAAGAGGTCACCAAGCAAATCGGTGCAGGCTTTCTGCTGGTATCTGGATATCCGACTTGGTGGGCCAACATTGTTCGATCTTAGAAGAAAGATGGCGGATCCGGGTGTGTGTAGACTTGAGGATTTGAGCGAGCTAGTTCGAAGGGCGACTTTCCCTTACCGCACATCGATGAGTTGGTAGACTTTCTGCGGGGCATGCATTGCTCTCATTCATGGATGGCTTTTCAGATACAACCGGATAGTGATAGTGCGGAAAGGCGAGAAAAAGGCGCATTCACCACCGTGAAACATCTGCTAGGGTAATGCCGTTTGGGTTGAAAGAATCTGGGGCTACTTATCAATGGGCGCGACCACAATACTACATGATATGATCCATAAAGAGGTTGAGGTGTATGTGGGCGACATGATTGTCAAGTCCAAGGAAAGAGGCCACTACACCGCCTTGCACAAGTTTTTCAAAGGATCGGGAATTCGGTTCTTGCGGCTAAACCCTCGAAATGTCGTTTGGTGTTACAATGAGGAAAATCTTTGGGGTTTGATTACACAAAGAGGCATCGAGGTCGACCCTTCAAGATTAAGGCCATCTTAGAAATGCCACCACCAGGGTGAAAAGGAGGTCGAGGCTTTTTGGGTAAAGTGCAATTCATAAGGCGGTTTATTTCAAAACTAACCTTGACTTGTGAACCACTTTTTGGCCTCCTCAAGAAAGGAAAAAGTTCAATGGGATGGCCGATGCCAAAATTGCATTTGAGCAGATCAAGAATATCTCTGAGAACCACCCGTTTATCTTGATTTTGTATCATGAAACTACAATGGGCTGCATGCTTGCACAAGAATCAGAAGACAAGGCAGAAAGAGCCATTTACTATCTCAGCAAGAAGATGCTGGAGTATGAGACCCGGTATATACCACTGGAAAAGGCTTGCTTAGCTCTGGTATGGGCTACCAGGAAGCTGCGGCACTACCTGTTAGCCCACTCTGTAATGTTGGTTTCACGACTTGATCCCATCAAATATCTCTTCGAGAAACCAGCGCTTACGGGTAGGCTAGCTCGTTGGTTGCTTTTGCTCTCCGAATTTGATCTCACGTATGTGACACGCAAGTCAGTGAAAGGAAGAGCAGTGGCAGAGTTCCTTGCCGACCACCCGGTTGAGGGGGATGAAGCAATTGAATATTTGTTCCCAGATGAATCAATTCTTCATATCGACGAAGAAACTTGGACGATGTACTTTGACGGAGCATCAAATCAACATGGGTGTGGGATAGGAGTGTTGCTGATAGCACCCGATGATTCCCGTATCCCTCTAGCCTTCAAGCTCCAGTTCAAAGTCTCGAATAATGAAGCAGAATATGAGGCGTGTATCGCTGGTCTAGAAGCAGCCCTGGAACTAGGGGCAAGACGACTGGACGTTATTGGGGATTCGAACCTTGTTGTGTCTCAAGCTAAAGGAGACTGGAAAGTGAAAGAGGAAAAGATGATGATGTACCACCAAACCTTGGATTTGCTGATTCCTTGGTTTGAAAAGCTAAGTTTTACTCATCTAATAAGAGAGAACAACAGGTTCGCAGATTCGCTAGCAACTCTATCATCTATGATAGACATCCCGTGTGGAGTCGAATCGTCCGATCATCATCGACGAAATTTGCACCTGCCTATGAGTCAATTGCAGCCATAGATGAAGCTCAGGACGAACACCCCTGGTATTACGACATCTGGAACTTCTTGGAGAAAGAAGCATACCCGCCAGGGGTAAATGCCAAAGACAAGAGGGCAATCAGAAGAATGGCAGTCCAGTTCATCATCTGCGGGGGTAAACTGTATAAACGGGGTCATCTGGGAATGCATAAACTGTGCGTTGATGCTGAAGAGTCAAAGCGTCTGATGGAAGCTATCCACGGAGGTGAATGTGGTGCACACATAAATGGGGTAATGTTGGCACAGAAGATCCTTAGACAAGGTTATTACTGGTCCACCATGGAGGAGGATTGTATTGGCTTCGTCCGGCGATGTCACAAATGTCAAATTCATGCAAATCGCATGAACATCCCGCCGTCAAAGCTGTACAACATGACTTCGCCATGGCCGTTTTCTGTCTGGGGAATTGATGTAATCGGAGCTGTTACGCCAAAGGGGTCGAATGGGCATGAGTTCATCTTGGTAGCGATAGATTATTTCACAAAGTGGGTCGAGGCCCAATCTTATGCAGTGTTGAAGGCTTCGCATGTAGCAAAATTTATCAGAAACAACATTATCTGTCGCTACGGGGTCCCAAATGAAATCGTTTCAGACAATGGTTCCCACTTCAAGAAAGAGGTGATTGATTTGTTGGAAAAATACAATGTGGCTTTTCACAAGTCATCTACTTACCGGCCGCAAACCAACGGAGCAGTTGAGGCCGCCAACAAGAACATCAAGCGCATACTACAGAAGATGGTAGAAACCTATCGGGACTGGCCAGATAAGCTGTCGTTCGCTCTGTGGGGCTATAGGACTTCGATCAGAACTTCTACTGGGGCGACTCCGTACTCATTGGTTTATGGGATGGAAGCCGTTCTGCCTATTGAGATTGAGGTCCCGTCATTACGAGTATTGGCCGAGTGCCAGATAGCCGAAGCGGATTGGCGACAAAAGCAGTTGAGGAACTCATGCTTTTCGATGAAAAGAAGGTGAAAGCATGCCACATCCAAGGTTATCAGCGAGAATCGCCGGGCTTTTAACAAGAAGGTTAAGTCCAGGAATTTGAAAGAAGGAGATTTGGTACTCAAAGAAAACCGAGCTCCCATCCACGACCCAAGGGGAAAGTTCGGACCAATTGGGTGGTCCTATATTATCAAGTCAATCTGGTCGGTGGGTACGTGGTTCTGATGGACCTAGATGGCTTAGAGTTTTCTCAACCGATCAACATGGACAAGTTGAAGAAATATTACCCCTGAGAGGCTCGCTAGGCGAAAACCGAAAGAGGCGACCTAGGCAAAATTGAGCATAGAAAATTTGAAATTATAAAAGCGAGCTCATAAGGTTGAAAACCCATAAAAGGCGACCTTGGCAAAAGTTAGAGCGCAAAAGGAGTAAAAATACCGGCGAACCCAAGCCTAAACTCGTAAGGCTTGATTCCCATCTATGGGATCGTGGCGACTTCATCACGGAGTTGACCCTAATCTTTTCCCCGATCAACTTTGTCCATCTGATCATCTCAGTCATCTCTATTCATCAGCATTTATCGTGATCTCCGGTACAGTGTTATTCAGACTAGGGGCAACTTTCCGTTGCAATGAAGTGTTACGGCACCATCTAGACTAGGGGCAACTTTCCGTTGCTATGAATCGTCGTGGCACCATTCAGACTAGGGGCAACTTTCCAGTTGCTAGGATCTGGGGTTGTGCATCTCAGTGACAGATCTCAGGCGTGTCCAATTCTGATCCATTTCGAAAGTAGTTTTGAAAAGTTTTAATAAAAGTTGACTTTGTTCAAATTAATCTTTTCACAACTAAGACCATTTTTGGGCCAAAAACGGAGAATTTTCAGTACCACAACCTTCAATTTCATTGATTTCAAGACAGAGTTCTCTTGCTCTTACATACAATTGAAGTTGCTTTTTATTACACTCATAACAAAAACTTGAAAGTACTAATAAAGCAATGAATCTGGGGCATAGTCAAGTCAGATGTCCCTGCGCCCCCTGCCAGAGCTAGTTGAAGCCTCTGATGCCAACCTAGGCCCAGTCTGTGCTTCTTCGTTGAGCCAATCCCAGCACTCGTCAGATAAAGTGCAACTGAAAACAGGGGCAGGGGATAGGAGCTCTCTAGTCCTCCAGGCCGTAGTATGTCGAGCGAGGTGTGCACCTCGAATCAAGAAGGTAACCGGGTATTCAATCCCCTCCGAAGGGCAAGTCTGGTCATGACCAAATTGGCGCAGGATACGGAATGGGAAATAGAATACACAATGGGTCAAGCCGATCAAACGGATCCCAGTATCCTGGAACATGTTATAGCTCATCCTTTGGAAGGTTAAGCCAAAGCAGCGCCAAGCAATGCGTTCAGCTGACAAGTTGCACATCCATTCAAACCACCATCCATCATCAAGAGCGTCAACCAGGCGTCGTGGAAAGAAGTAACCGCGGGCTGAGTAAGCAGGGCAAGAGACCACAACTTGCAATTTATCCATCAACCATATCACGGGGAGGGATGAAAAATGAGAGAATAAAGAATAGAGAGATGTGCGATGAGAGAAAAGTAAGATAAGGGTTTTGTGAGAAAAACCGAGCCCGAGGGCCGAGTGATGTGAGCAAATACATATGTGAGCTTGGGTGGGAAACATTACCTGCAGCAGTAGTGGACTCTCCGCAAACCTGGTTGTCTCTTGGCGGTAGAAGGCATCCAAACCTAGCAGCGTCTCGGCCAATGTCATGGCGATACAGCTTTTTCCCTCCCTCAAGCCTTGAGTGACTTCAATCAAATGGATGCTAGCCCCTCCGGAGCCCGAGACAAACAGAAAATGAGATAACACGCTGGCGAGAGGGCATGTTGCCGGAAACCTTGCCAATGATGGTTCTTTGCGGTCCGGCATCGAGAATCGATGCATCGGGCTCAGGGCATCCAACATGCCATTACCAATCAGAGATCGAGCATCATGCGCGTTGAGACCGCACATCCGCCCTAAAGCTTGGGCATGGCCAAAACGAGACTGAGGCAAGATCTCTTCTGAGCGTTCAGACTCCATCAAAGCTTAAAAATCTTCAAAAGTAGGACATACCTCTTGCCCTCCGAAGCTGAAGACATGCGTCGCCGGGTTCCAAAATCTCGCTGTGGCATGGAGGAAAGGAAGGTGCAGTGGAGTCCGGCCCAGCGTGAATAGTGCGTTCAAGCCGAAACCCCGGAAGTTCAACTTTTCCGAGCCGTCCAGAGAAGAGATCCAAGATGTGAGATTTTCTGCGAGAAATGCCTCCATTTTTGTGCAAAACGGTGATGAAATGAATAAGTTCCAAGGTTGGGGCTTTTATAAGGGGGTAAAACACTATTCAAAGGACACGTGTCACAATTCTGGAAGCTGCAGGGAGAGGTGGTTGGCTGGCCACCTATTCTAGCAGGCCGGCCACCCTTGATTCAAAAAACTGGTCGACCGGCCACCCTCCAATCCCCAAAAGCAAATGTGGCCCACCACGCTCAGTAGTCCTGTTTTGCCCTCCGGAAGGAAGTTTGAGGCACGTTGAAGGCCTCCATTTCTCTCAGTTTTGGGTACGTTCCATTGTCCAGATTGTCCGAAGTACGCTTTGTTGTATTTTTGCTTATCGAGTTGTTGCTTTGTTTATCGAGTTGTAAGTTCTGTCGAGCTGGCGCATTTTGTGTTTTGAGTTGTTACTTTTTGTTTACACAATTTTGTTAAGTCTTGTTTATTGAGTCGTTAACATTGTTGTACTTTGTTTATCGAGTTGTAAACTTGCTAAGATTCTGTTATTTCTTAGTGAGTCGAGTTTTTGATTTGTTGCGTCGGTTCATTACCTGACCCGGTAAATACACAAGGCACATTCCCATTCAATTCTATTTTTGTACAAAATGATGCGATGCGATGCTAAGAACTTCAAATACAAACATCTTTTCAAAAAGCTGTTTCATTCCATCATGTTTTACAACAGAGTAAAGGTACAAGTTTTACAGAAAATGAAACTGCCTAACAAAATGCAAAGTGCTACAAACTACTAGCAAAAAGTAAAATAAAGCAGGAAATAACATCAATATCCTCGAGAACGGGAATGAGGAGGCCCTCTCATCCTCTTCTGCGGGATAACCTCTGCACCATCATCACCATCCGGATCAGAGCTATCATCCTCCGGATCCCCCTCAGCCTCGTCTCCACTCCCGGAACCAAGACCGGAGCCTCCCTCTCCAGCGGATGTCTCTGACTCACGGTCTGCGACCTCCTCCTCCTCCTCCTCCTCAATAATGGGTGCCCTGCGTCTGCGAGACGACCCTGCTCCTCGAGCTCCTCGAGAAGGCCTAGATGGCCCAGCTCCCTGAGAAGGCTGGATGGCCCGGCTCCTCGAAAAGGCCAGATGGCCAGACCATGAACAGGTCGATACCTCGACCTCCTAAGAAGGCCGGGTGGCCCATGTGGAGCATACACGGGAGGCATCTGAAAATGAAGAGTTCAATACATCAGTTCAAATATGAAAAGCAGATGCAAGTACAATATGCGAGTGGGGTGTGTGTCAGATGTGCTCTACACAGCCTATCAATACAGCAGAATGCTCAAAACCAGCAAGTCATCAGGAATATGCTAAATACAAGGAAGATGGATAATACCTGCACACCCATGATGGCCATCTATGCCTCCCTCCGTAGGATCATGCCCTCGAATGTGGCCAGCATCCCGAGCAACTCTTCTGTGTACTCAACAGGTCGCAAATACAAATGCAAAACTATCAGTGAGGGAATGAATGTCCAAGTAAACTGATTGATAAATCAAAGCTGTAAAACATACCGGGGGTGAATCAGGATCCCAGACATATCTGTGGTCGGGAAGAGGAGGCTCTAGCGGGACCTGGTAAGGAGTCCCAAACCGCCAACTCGTCAACTCGGTCGGCATGTCTGGCCACCCAGGATGATGGTAAAGAGACGGAGGGATCGGAGGAATCGAACTACCTCTACCCCTGGATGCACCAGCCCTCCTAGAGGAAGGGATATCCGTAGCACCGGCCCGACTCGACGACGGTACATCAATATGCCTCCGTGGCGGAGCACGCACTCCCGTCAAGGGGGGCATCAGATATATGCGACGATAGGTGGCGTAGTCCCCCTCCATGAGATGTAACAAAGCATCGGTGCCCTGCATGGCACTAATGACCTCCTGGGCAGAGAGTCTATCAGCAGTCCGCATAGTGGCTGGAGGTACAGCAGGAGGGTCCTGAGAATCGTACCCCCACACCTGATGCAGGAAGCGTTCCCCCAGGAACCATGCCCTACCAACAGGTCCTTCGAGCAGAAACCTATACTCGATCCTCCGGGATACGAATGTCGGAGACCGTCACCAAAGACCACCCAGGGCTGCCAAGTAATCTGCGGATAACCGGTGCATAAATCGATCAGAAATTAGGAATATACAGGGCAGATCAAAGATGAAAATGAAAGGAACTGAGAGTTCTGAAATACCTCTGTCGCCCGCACAGTATCAAAATACTGTCGCAAGTAGAAGAGAGTCTCTCGAATTCTCGGTCGGTGCTCGCCCTCGAATACCAGCGAAAACGGAGTCGTAAGGAGTCCTGGAACCTCCATCTCCGGGGCTAATGTGGGAAAGTATACGTACACCCATAGCTGAGAAAAGCAACGCAGAATATGAATACAAAGTGCTAAAGGCAGAGTACAGAGTGCAAAGTGCGCCGTGTGTGCAATGAACAAGTAATAAGGAGCAGAAATGTAAATCAAGAGGACAAAACGTACCTCCCAGGCTCTCCAATAGCCGCCAAGTAAGTCTCCCCGCCCGCGAGAGGCTGCACTCATGTAACAATAGAGGGTAGCCAGGCCAGCGCCACCCCAGTCATATCGACTGACCTGTGATAGGTCTACCAGGGCACTCAGAAGATACAACCCGACAGTGTTCCCCCTATCGGCAAACAGAGTGGTGCCAAAGAGGAACATAAGAAAGCCACGGGCGTACTGCTCAACCTCCTCGGGAGACTCAGGCTCCATCTCTGGCCTCCGAAAACGGGAAGAGAACCAGGTGTACCGGACTCTCCCGGAAGCTCTGTCTACAGGTGGGCGAGCCCCCAATAGATGTGTCCAAGCGGCCTCCCACTCTCCCATATCCTCGTCGTAAGGTATGGGCCAACCGCCTATGTCTAGGCCGGTGAGTATGGCGAAGTCCAGCGGAGTCATGGTCATATCCCCGGTGGCAGAAAAGTGGAAGGAATTGGTGGTGTCCCACCATCTCTCCACCAAAGCAGCTAACAAAGTCCTGGTGGCAGGACAACGTGATAATCCCACACAGAATGCTCCGAACCCTGCTAGATCGACCAGATCCCGGACAGCCTCTGGAAGCTCGGCGTACCAGTCCCTCGCGGCGGTAGAGCCGTATCCTCGTACGGTGCGAGAGCCACCCTGCATTCAGAAGGAATACATGTGTTCAGTACACAATGAAATAGCTGTGTGCAAATGAAATGAAATAGCTGTGTACAAATGAAATGAAATAGCTGTGTACAAATGAAGTGAAGTAGCTGTGTGCAAATGAAATGAAATAGCTGTGTACAAATGAAGTGAAGTAGCTGTGTGCAAATGAAATTCAATCGATTAATTGCGTGTTGATTCATGTTTTTTTTTCTGCGTGTTCAAATCTCAATCGATTAGAATTGCGTGTTCACTTCAAAATCTGGGCTACGTGTTCAGTAAATTTGTGTTTTGGGCTGCGTGTTCAAATCTCAATCAGTGGGCTGCGTGTTCACTTCAAAATTTGGGCTGCGTGTTCAAATCTCAATCAGTGGGCTGCGTGTTCACTTCAAAATCAAAATTTGGGTTTGTTTGCGTGTTCAAATCTCAATCGATTAAATGCGTGTTCACTTCAAAATCTGGCTGCGTGTTGATGAATTACGTGTTTTGGGTTGCGTGTTCAAATCTCAATCGATTGGGCTGCGTGTTCACTTCAAAATCAAACTGCGTGTTGATAAATCATGTGTTTTGCGTGTTCAAATCTCAATCGATTAATTTGCGTGTTCACTTCAAAATCACAGTGCGTGTTCAAATCTCAATCGATTAGAACGCGTGTTCACTTCAAAATCTGGGTGCGTGTTCGATGATTACGTGTTTTTGGCTGCGTGTTCAAATCTCAATCGATTAAATTGCGTGTTCACTTCAAAATCTGAAATTGCGTGTTCGATGAATCGTGTTTTGGGCTGCGTGTTCAAATCTCGGTCGATTAATTCGTGTTCACTTCAAAATCTAGGTGCATGTTGATGAAGTCGAGTTTGGGGTATGCGTTCTACTCTCTACTCTCGGTCGATGTGCGTGTTCACTTCAAATCTGGCTGCGTGTTCGATGAATCGAGTTTGGGGTATGTGTTCTACTCTCAATCGATTAAAGTGTGTTCACCATCAACTTGGACTGCGTGTTCAGAAAGTCAGAGTTTGGGACTGTGCGTTCTACTCTCTACTCTCAGTCAGTGTGGGCTGCGTGTTCACTTCAAAATCTGGGCTGCGTGTTCAGTAAGTCAGAGTTTGGGACTGTGCGTTCTACTCTCTACTCTCAGTCAGTGTGGGCTGTGTGTTCACCATCAACTTGGACTGCGTGTTCAGAAAGTCAGAGTTTGGGATTGTGCGTTCTACTCTCTACTCTCAATCAGTGTGGGCTGCTTGTTCGCCATCAACTTGAACTGTGTGTTCAGAAAATCAGAGTTTGGGCTGCGTGTTCTACTCTTAGTCAGTGTGTGCTGTGTGTTCACTTTCAAAATTCGGGCTGTGTGTTCGACGAATCAGTGTTTGAGCCGTGTGTTCAATTCTTAACTAATGTGTACCATGCGTTCACAATCAATCAGTCAGTGAGCCGTGTGTTCAGCAATTCAAGTGTTTAACTAACACGTTAGGATCTGAGCAAAGTACTATGTCATAAGCTAAAGCGTGTGTTCAAGCATGGCAAAGCTTCTGAGAATGCGAAAAATGCAGAGAATAGAGTAAAATACCTCTCGTGCATCGTGAGAAAGGTCTGCTCGGCTCTCGCGATAAATCCCGGGTGCGGTCGTTGAACCCAGAAAGCGGCAAAAATGGCCATGAGCGTATGTCTTGCATGGGCGTATCTCCCAGGAATGAAAGGGCGGACTCTCGGGGGCAGTGTCATAAAATCAAAATCATCCCCGGCGCCTGGAGGACCTCCGCCATGAGGGTAATCGCCCGCCATTTCAAGAAATCTGCAAAAAGGAGCAAAAATGAGCAAAATGAGCCAAAATCGGAAAAAAGTCAACAAAAGTCAACTCTAGGAAATGAAAAAAGTCAACAAAATTCAACCCCAGAAAAAATCTTCCAAATATTGAGACAAACTTACCTCAAGTGGCGAAAATGAGAAATAAAGCCCCGAAATCAAAATTTATTCGGCTCAAAGTGCTTAAAACTGAAAGATTTCGCGAAAACAACTTGCGTGGAAGGCCGAAAAATGCGTATAAAATGCAGATCTGAAGAGAAAAATGGTCTGGGGAGCAAGGGAAGGACTTTTCACAGCTTTGGGAGTGATTTCGGATTGAATGGGCAAGGGAATATATAGAAATGAGGAAAATGACCAAAATGCCCCTACTTTTGGACAGATGGCCGGCCGGCCACCTTTTCTGGCTTGCCGGCCATTTGCTTTCTCTTCCCTAGCCGGTGGCCTCCCCAAGGGCAACCACCTGGCCGGTGGTGGTCCCCACACCCCCCTCTAGCTCTCTGCAAATTTTGAGGAAGATCGGAGTTCCCGGGACCTGAAAAAGTTCAAGAAAAGTGCACTTTCTGGCGCGAAATCGCTCCGCCGGAACTTCAGCTGCAATTTCTGACATGTGTCTCATCATCACTCATCAAAATCAAGGTGTATCCTTTTCAAACATGTTGTAACCTCTCCGGGAGGTGAATCAGAGGCCGCGATCAAGTTGCCTTCGCCGAAATCGCGTTCGGCTCGTTGTTTTCGCAACAAGCGGGCATACGATTTATGCTCGTTTTGCATTGTTTTGCATATAACTTGCATTCTTATGAGCATTTTGCATTATCATGCCTGATTTCTTGGTGTACCATACTTCTGTGCTTGAGCATGCGTTGTCACGCACGTTCCTATCTCGCATTGCGATGCATTCACTCGCCGACACTGCGTGTGTCAAACTTTCGGAACCACAGGAATCACATTGAATATATGTTGTTAGCATATTGTTCTTGTTGAATTTCTCTCTCTCTTTTGCGAGCCGCGATATTGTATGTACGGTTCATTTGAAATTTGGTGCGACCAGACGAATCGCGCAAGTATCGTATCTTCTCCGTGTGAGACGCGACGAGAATTGAATGATTCTCCGCATTTCTAACTGCATGAAATGTAGTTGTTGCTTTGCATTCTTGCTTAAAACTGTTGCATCTATTTACGAATACTTGCCTCATTACAGCTTGCTGCCTTTGTATCATCATTTGGCTCTGTGCATGTCGCTTTGCATTTGCCCCCCCACTGCGAACGCGCTGCGAGCACATATCTCTGTTCATCTTGTATGATTGTCTAAGTCTTGACCTTGTCAAAAATGGGTTGTCTCTAGGCTTTGACATTCACTCCGTCACTTCTTGACTTCCAGAGTTACATCAAAGAGGGGCAAATGTAGACACCCCATTTTTGACCGACCTTAAGACTCGAGCGTCACCGATTGGCTTCGGTGATGTTGCATCTTGTGCTTGTTCGAAGTCTCGAGTCGGCGTGCGCCTGCCTCCGGACTTCTGAACTCTCTTCCATGCCTTGCCTCGGTTTGCGAACTAGACTCGGTTTTCTCCGTTTTCTTTCTGAGGAGAGGTCCGTAGACCATCTCTCGATGGCCGTGGGCTACATTTAAGTGGCCGTAGGCCATTTTGCCCATTCGAACGGTTCGGTTTTGAACCGTCAGGCCGTGTGCCTCGGTTCGGGACCGTCTAACCATCTCCGATTCCTCTGGTTTCTGGCATGCATCTCATTTATTCCCTTTCAAGGGACACTGGGGTCTTAGATATCCACTTGACCAAACACCACTTCGATTAACGGCCGGTTTTCGGGACCCCGAACTGCGTGTTTTGGCCCCCGAGCATTCGTTTTGCATCGGTTTTTGTTCATTTTTGGCAGGTACCTCTGTTTTATCATAAGGAAGGTCACTGGAGGGTGGGAGGATAGTAATTATCTCAACAACCAGTTATGCTCCTCCGGCGCCCCCTGACGCCCGTTTTTCTCACTTCCGGGCTAATGTTGAACACCCTAGGGCCATTTTCTTCGAGCCAAAACCACATATTTGTGTTGTACACACATGGGAGGACCCTAAAAAATAGAGCTCGGCTAGTAATTCTTCTTTTCATTTTTGGACCTCTCCTAGAGGTGGCTTGTTATCTCTCCTGCTTCAGAGTTGCCAAATTCCAACCACAGGGCCTTGTTGTACACACATGGGAGGACACCACCCTTTGGTGCTCGGCCAGCAATTCCAACTTTCCATTTTTACCCCTAGCCGGCCGGCCATGGGGGGTGGCCGGCCGGCCACCTCCAGCAAAAGTGGCTAGCCGGCCTGCATCCTCAGTTTGTGTTCTTTACAGCTGTATAGCTGTTTCTCCAAAAGATCTGGGCATCTGGGGGATATTTTGGGAGGAAAAGCTTGGGTGCATTTCCCTCCTCTTTTACACCCCCTTCTTGGCCTTTATAAGTGGCTGGCCAGCTCCCTCATTAGGGTTACAAAAACTTCCTAGAAGAGCTCCTAAGCATTTGCCTACATCTCCCTATCCAAAAACCTCCAAAAACTTCAAGTGTTAGCCTCATTTGTTCATCAACACCAAGCCTCACCATCACCACTTCCATTCCAGCAGCAAAGGAAGGTTTTTCAAAGGCTAAGAAGCAACAAATTCAAGCCAAGAAGCAACAAAAGTCTTGTCTTCAAGGGTGAGTACTCTTTTACCCTTTTTGAGCTTATTTTTGCTTCATTTTTCTACCCTATTTTCTGGAGATTTTGGGCTCTGACCCTAACTGAGTTTAGGCTTATTTTGAGCTCCTCTACAACATTGTAGAAGGGCTCAACCTTGTTTGGAGCTTCTACATACCACTTGCTTCAATATCCATCATATTTACCGTAAACTTGCATGCTATTTTTAGCTTATGTAGATTTGTTTTTGGAGCATGCCATAAACTGTGATTGAGCTTATTTTGAGCTCCTCTACAACATTGTAGAATGGCTCAACCTTGTTTGGTGCTTCCATGCATGACCTCTCTTTATAGCCCCTATTTGGTCCATATTTTGCATGATTTTTTAGGCCTATCTTGCTTCTGTTTTTGGCCATTATCAGAACTGGAAATAGTCTTAAAATGACCCACTCTTCATGTTTTGTTAAGGGTCTTAGGCTGTTTGGAGAATTCTTGGTATACCTCTCTTTATAGCCCTCTTTTGGTCCATATTTTTGCATGCTATGTTTGCCGTATTTGTATACTGTTTTGAGGGCTTCCATAAGCTGTAAATGTTTATATTTTTGGACCCTCTTCAATGTTTTAGAACTGTATTTTTCAGTTTGAGCATTGTATATATCACTTGCTTCATTGTTCCCCTCTTTTCCCCCATTTTTGCATGCTATTTTTGCCATACTTGTGTTTGTTGTTTGGCCATCCTTTGTACTGGAAAAATGTTAGTTTAGGGACTGCCTAGCATCTGTATCTACACTTCATGTCCATATTGTGCATGTTTGCCATAGCTGCAAGTCATTTCGGCTACTTAGCATAGCATTTCGGGCATCGGGTGTAATTTTGCTATAATTCGGGGGCTGTTTTTGCATCATTTTGACTGCTGAAATTTTCATTTTCCATATGCCATATGCCACGTCTCATTTTGCATACCATTTCATGCCTTAGGGCCATTGCCTCGGTTTGCGTGCCCGTGTGCACGCATTTCGAGGCATCTCATTTTCATCTCACGGCCTCTTATGTGAGTGTGGCTGAGGCTCACTCATGTTAGTGTAAGTCCATTTTGCATTCTGTATGCTATTTTAGTCTCATTGGATCGTGTATGCCATTGTCTCGGTTTGCGTGCCCGTGTGCACGCATTTCGAGGCGCTTTATTTTTATCCGACGGCTTCTTATGTGAGTGTGGCTGAGGCTCACTCATGTTAGTGTAAGTCCATTTTGCATTCTGTATGCCATTTTAGTTCCATTAGCATTCCGTATGTCATTGCCTCGGTTTGCGTGCCCGTGTGCACGTATTTCGAGGCACTTCATTTTCATCTCCCGGCCTCCTGTGTGAGTGTGGCTAAGGCTCTCTCATGTTGGTATAAGCCCATATTGCATCGCATATCTCATTTCAGTCATGTTGCATTCCGTATGTCATTCTCTCGGTTTGCGTGCCCGTGGGCACGCATTTCGAGACATCTCATTTTAGTCTCATTTTATGTCATATTTAAGCCATTTCGTGCATTTATGCCATTGTCTCGGTTTGCGTGCCCGGGTGCACGCATTTTGAGGCACTTCTTTTTTATCCGCCGGCCTCTTATGTGAGTGTGACTGAGGCCCACTCATGTTAGTGTAAGTCCATTTGCATTGCGTATGCCATTTCATGCCTTAGGATCATTGCCTCAGTTTGCGTGCCCGTGTGCACGCATTTCGAGGCATTTCATTTCCATAGCATTGTGTATGTTAGGATTACATATTAGCTGCATTTCATGCATATCATGCATATTGCATCGTGTTCGGGGTAGGAGTTAGCAAGACGCAGAAGCGAACGCGTTCATTACTCCGAGTGACGGAACGGGTCTCAATTCCCAAGTCACCGACACTCCGGATTACCCATGATGGAGTTAGGTTTTGTTGTAGCATTCATCTGCATTCACCCCATATTGAGTTGTGCAATCCGACTCCTCGGCCATCATGCATCGATATGCGTGATTGGTGGCACGAGAATCGAGGCATGCATATATTTATGAAATACATTGCTATGCCCTTCTCCTGCTCTCTGTTGCAGCAAAATGAAGAGTAAGCAACTTTCCGGAGTTTGACACGTATTTCGAGAAACATCGCAAACAGAGGCTAATTGGGGCATCCCAGTGGATTTCCGCGCAAGGCAGCCCAACATGCATCATTTCATTATCCAGAGCGGAGTCAAAGGGTCCACTGGTTTGCATGCCAGTTTACCACTTTCTTAGTTAATTCATTAATTAAATAGGAATTTGTAATATTCTTTTATTCGGACTGTATTATTCTTTCATTCGGGACTGTATTATTATTTTATTCGGACCCTCTGCGCGAGGGCATAATTGTAATAAGTGTGGGTGAGTGTGATGTATGTCTTCCAACCCCCATTTCTTTCTCCCTTTTATTTACCCGCTTATGATGGTTAGATATAGGGCATATTTCAATTAGCATACTGATGTAATGACATGTTTGCATCATTCATCTGTTTTGCACGCACCGGGCTCGGCGCATCATACAAACTGCATTTGTATTTCAATTCCAAATTGAATACTTGATAGCTGTAGCATTTCACATGCCATGTTTAGAATAGCCGAGCCTGCTATAGTTGCATCTTTGCATGTGTTGCATTAGGCATTTCTGTATATTTAGGATCATGCATGGTTTCTAATAAGCTTCTGTTTTGGCTTGGAGTACTCGGTAAGTTTTATGCTTTAGCATCCTTGCATGCGTGTGAGTGATTGCCATAAATAGCATGCTTACCATGAGGCTATGTGCTTATGTGATTTAACTGCTTTGAATGCCTGTGGGTGGAGGTTGAGTTATTTGGATTGGACAATTCATCAAATGTTTGTTTTAAGCCCACTAGATAGTGGCAAAACCATTGCTTTCTAAGCCCACCCGAGGGTGGCAAATCCACATCTTAGCCTACTTGCGGGTAGCACCATCAAACCATTTTCAAACAAACAAACATGAAGTGTCTTGTTCCAATTCAGGCAATTCAGTCTATACTTGTATGTTTGTCGCATCACATAGTAACCTAGGCTAATAACTTAATAAGAACTCACAATGTTTTCAAAATCGATATCATGGTTAGTAGAGGCCGGTCTTTGGCCGCGGCGAAGTGCTCACAGTGACCTTCCCCAATCGTACCCAAGTTCGAGCGAGGCAACTTTGGTGATAGCGGACACGTGGCCTTTGGCACCGAGTCGGGGTTTCCTAAATTTCCCATTTTAAAATATTTAGGTGGCGACTCTGTGCACAGCAAAGCGATCCATGTTTGGCACTTCTTTCAAAAATTTGTTTTCAAAAGCGATTTGCGGTTGGACTCTTTGGTTCAGATTAAGAACCGTGACATTTGAGTCCTTGACTGTAGTGACCTAATATCGAACGAGCAGGGGGACTCGCCTCCCTTTCCCGGGATGCGTTCGGGGCGTCTGGTGGTGGCCGACTTTCTCGATTGACCTTTTTGACCCTAGCCGGCCGGCCAAGGAAGTGGCCGAGCTGGCCATGCTCCTCAAGGGTTCCTTACAGATACACCCTCCTTTTCTCCCCAAATTCTCTATCCGATGGGGGAACTTTTGGGGGGAAAATTTGAATTTCATTTCCCCCCCTTTTTCTCCACACCTTTGCCTATATAACCAGCACCCCCAGCTGTGTTTTGAGGGTTACAAGAATTGGTTCTAAGGCTCTTGCATTCAATCTCTCTCCCTCTCTATTCCAAGCATCAAAATCCCTCAAGTCCTACACCATTTCTACTCCATCTCCAAGCCAACCAATTCACACTCCATTCCAGTAGCTTGGAGGCTCTTTCCAGAGGCTAGGAGCACCACTTCTTGGACCAAGAGGCTGCTAAAGTTTGGTTCTACAAGGGTGAGTCCCATTTTCTCTCTTTTGTGCACTATTTTGATCTATATCCTAGCTCCTTGTGCTTACATTTTTGGGCTCCGACCCTAACTGGAAATAGTCTTATTTTGAGCTCTTTTTCATGTTTGATTAAGGGCCTTTTCCTGTTTGAGGCTTCCTTCTTGCCCTTTGTGTTTAAACTCTCTTTTAGGCCTATTTTTGCATAGTATTTTTGGCTTATTTGTGAGCTGTTTTAGACTTGGTTATAAACTGTAAAGTGGATTTTTTTTAGCCCCTCTTCAACTTTGTTGAAAGGCTATCCTCTGTTTGAGGAAAGCTACTACCACTTGCCTCTTTACCCCACTTTTAGGCCCTTTTCTTGCATGATAGTTTATCCTTACTTTTGTTCACTTTCGTGGCTTGATATAAACTGTGAAGTGCCTTTTTTTGAGCCCCTCTTTAACTTTGTTGAAGGGCTCTTTTCCATTTGGGGCCGGCTGCTGCCCCTTGTCTCTATTATCTCTTTTAGGGCCATTTTTGCTTGATAGTTTAGCCTTATTTGTGTTCATTTTTGAGACTTGTTGTAAACTGGAAAAAGGATTTTTTTTGACATCATTCTTGATGTTTTATTAAGGTTCCATTTTTGTTTGAGGTGATATGCTATCTTGTATGCTTGGTTGCCTCCCATTTTGACCCTTATATCCTAGCCCTTGTTGCATGCTTTGTTTGGCCTTCTAGCCACTGAAATCCAGTAGATTTTCAGTAGCTTTGCCACTGTTTTGAGCTTCCAAATCAGAGGGGGGTGACCCCCTCTCACCTTGACTTGTTTGGTGGCCATTTTGGCCTTCCAAGGAGGCCCTATCTTGCATACTTTGTGGACTGATTTTGGGGCCAATTTGGTGAGTTTTGAGACTATCATATTTGATTTTCAAAGTTGGTTTGGGGCTGCCACATGTCTATCTTGTATGTGCTTAAGAATCCCTTGTATAGCCCTCTAAAGGAGCCCCTCATTTATGCATGTGTTGGCTATACTTCCATGGTTATTTGGGCTTATTTTCGCATGCTTTATTCACTAATTTTTTCTGGTTTGGTGAGTAATCACTTGCTTCATGTACTTGCCATGTAATCCCTATTTGGTGGTCAAAATTGCATGCTAATTTAAGCCATCTTGCTAGCACCTTTTGGCCTTGCTCTAAACTGGAAAAATGCATGTTTTGGGACTGTCTTTACACTTCATGTTCAAATAATGCATGCTTTGTATAGCTATAAGTCATTCCATGTGCCTAATTTTGTGTTTCAGGGTCCATCTCATGCATCGGGTGCCATGTTTCCATGTTTCGGGGCTGTTTAGCATCATGTTTTAGTGCTAAAGTTTTCATGTTTGCATACCATGTTCCATGCCTTACCATGCTTTGGTAGAGTGGCATTCGTGCCTTAGGTTCGGTCCTCTGTTTGCGTGCATGTGTGCATGCATCTCGAGTGTCTCATTTCCATCTCATGGCCACTAATGTGAGTGTGGCTGAGGTCCATTTGTGTTGGTGTAAGTCCATTATGCATTGTGTATGCCATTTCATTCCATAGCATTGTGTATACTAGGTTGTATATTAGCACATTGTGTATGCCATGTTACATCGTGCATCGTATGTCATCTCATAGCATTATGCATGCTAGGTTGTATATTAGTTGCATTCATGCATGTCATGCATATTGCATTGTGTTTGGGATAGGAGTTAGCCCGAGCACGGGAAACGAGGTACGTTTCGTACTTCGAGTGACGGAACGTGTCTCAATTCCTCAATCGTCGACACTCCGGATTACCCATGATGGAGTTTAGGTTTTGTTGTGTGCATTCATTCCATATTGAGTTGTGCAATTCGACTTCTCGGCCATCATGCATTAAGATGCGTGATTGGTGGTATGAGGATCGAAGACTACACTCCCTGAAGAGCAGTCATGCATACATATGTGAAATACTTTGCCATGCCCCCCTCTTGCTCTCTGTTGCAGCAAATCAAGAATCAGCAGCTTTCCGGAGCTCGGCACGCATTCCAAAGAACAATTGCAAGCAGAGGCTAATCGGGGCATCGCAATGGATTTCCGCGTAAGACAACCCGAACATGCATCATTCTTCACCCGGAGCAGAGTTGAGGCGGTCCCTAGCTTGCATGCTAGTTTATTGCTTTCTTAGTTAATTTGTTAATTAATTAGGGTCTTGTATTTATTTGGACTGTATTTATTATTTGGGACTGTATATTATTTATTTGGACCCTCTGCGCGAGGGCAATGTTGTAATAAGTGTGCGTGTATGTGATGTATGTCTTCCAACCCCACGTCTTTCTCCCTTTTATTTACCAGCTTATGATGGTTAGATTAGGGCACGTTTCAATTAGTATACAGTATGATAGCATGTATGCATTCATTCATCTATTTTGCATGCACCGGGCTCGGCGCATCATAATTCATTGCATTGTATTTCAATTCCAAGTTGAGTACTTGTTAGCTGTAGCATTCCATATGCCATGTTTAGAATAGTCGAACCTGCTATAGTTGCACTATTGCATGTGTTGCATTAGGCATTTCTGTATAATTAGGATCATGCATGGATTTCTAATTAGCTTCTATTTTGGCTTGGAGTACTCGGTAAGTTTTACGCTTTAGCATCCTTGCATGAGTATGAGTGACTGCCATGATAGCATGCTTACCATGAGGCTATGTGCTTATGTGATATAACTACCTGTATGCCTGTGGGTAAAGGTTGGGTTATTTGGATTGGAACAATGCATTGACTGTGTGTTTTAAAGCCCACTAGATAGTGGCAAAACCATGTTTTCTAAGCCCACCTGAGGGTGGCAAAATCTGCATTTTAAGCCTACTTGTGGGTAGCAAACCATCTTTCAAAAAATAAACATGAAATGTTTTGTTCCAATTCAGGTGACTTGGTCTATACTTGTATGCTGTGCGCATCACATAGTAAATCTAGGCTAATAACCGGAATAAGAATGCACAATGTTTTCAAAACTAGATATCATGGTTAGTAGAGACCGATCTTTGATCGGGCGAGCGGGGGTGCTCATGAAGTGACCTTCCCCAATCGTACCTAAGTTCCCGAGCCGAGGCAACTTTGGTGATGACGGACGCGTGGCCTTAGGCAACGAGTCAGGGTTTCCTAAATTTTCCAAAATAAAATATTTATGTGGCGACTCTGTATCTGGCAAAGCAGTCCATGTTTGGCACTTCTTTCAAAAAAATCTATTTTCTCAAAATGATTTGCCGGATTTGGACTCTTTGGTTCAGATTATGAACCGTGACAATTAGAGTCCTGAACTGTAGTGAGCCCAAAACGAACGGAACGGGAGGGCTCACTCCCTCCCGGGGCGTTCGGGGACGTCTACAACTACCTAGCCAAAAAAAAATAAAAATAAAAAATCGGACAAACACTCCAGCCTAATTCGCAACAGATTTAATCACAGTTGAAACACTGTATTTCTCACTAAACTTTGCTCCCCAAAACTGATATCGACTTTGTACGACTTATATGAACATTCCTGTATAGGTTCACTATAAAAGCACATACCAAGTAAAAGAGAGCCAAAACAACCCTATAAGGGGTAGGGTTACCCTGTCCTAGATTTTTATATGATCTAGGTTTTACAATATCCTGTATAAGGTGAGCATCATGTCCTAAGTTGGAGCAGGTACTATGACTTTACTATATGCAGCTAGGCCAAATGGTCAAAAGGAGTACCTCAACAAGATCACCTAATATACCTCTCACACCTAACACCAAGAAGTGAAAGATGGATCAAGCAGTATATCAGTAATTCATATCCAAGGGTTGTGTTTCCAACATGGTAGAGCCCACGACCGGTCAACCTTTTGGCAAGATTTTGGGCAACCCTCTGGAAAACCATTCAAGAATAGCAGATAGAAAACACAGTGACTTAGCGTAACAATGCAAATGCAATGTAAAGAACATACAAGTGTAGATAAAAATTCACATCATGAATTTCAAGTCAAGTTTGCTAAAATCCCCAGTAGAATCGCCAAAAACTGTAGCTTGCTTTTTGTGCTCCTCAAAGGGGTTTAATCTCCTTGGATACGATAGCCCTATAGGTCGGACTCTCATGGTTTTGAATTTGGTTTCACAAGTGCAATGTGAAACAGAGAAACACAAAAGAGTCCAAATGTGGCAAACCTTTTTAGAAAATTAATTTTGAATAATAAAGAAAATGCCAAAAAAATGGACTTCATAGCTAGATTTCAGAGTTGCCACCTAAATATTTTTGAAAAATTTAGAAAACCTATGACTTGTACCGAAGGCCATGTGTTCGTTAAATTGAGCACCCCACTCACCTAATCAAAGATTGGTCTCTACTAATCATGATGTGATTCTTATTTACATTATATGCTCTTGTTTCAATTATTATACTATCGTTACTATGTGATGTCAAACAAATATAAACTAATTCACAAAAGTTGGAACGCTTTGATGTCATGTTTGTTTGAAAATTATTTTGAATATGTACCACTCGAAAAAAGTGATCTCCTATGTACATTTGATCAAATCATCCCAACTTAAGCAAAAAGCCTCCATCCACAGGCATTCAAGAGATATATCAACTAAGTACTTAGCCTCATGGTAATCATGCTTGTCCTGGGCAACAATCACATGCATGCAATATGCTAAACCAAAAACTGCCCACCTAGTACTCCGAGGTAAGCCAAGCAAAACAACAATGAGTAAAAAAAAATACATGATCCTAAACAATGCATCATGACTAATGCAACACATACAATGTACAATTAATAGGCTCGGCTACTAGCAAGGCATGTGAATTAATTCAAAGCATGGGATAGCACATGTATTCAATTAAGGAAATTGAAATTGACAATGGTTAGTATGATGAGCCGAGCGCTTATGCATGCAAAAGTGGATACAAGTCATGGCAATGAAAATGTAAAACATGAATGCAACATGCAACCATCATGAGCGGAGAAATAAAAGGGACAAAGAAATGGGGGTTAGAAAACATACGCACATTATTACATATTTGCCCTCACATAGGAGGGTTCGAATGTCCAAGTGTGCAAATCAACTAACTATTACAAACCGAATGAATTAGCAATCTAGATTAACTAAGTATTACAAGTTCAAATGAATCTAAGTAACTAATTACAACACACTAATATCACGAGCCGCGGGGGACGAGGAATTGCATATGCATGAACATGAATTTCCACCCAAAAAAACCCTCTGTTTTGCTACCAAAATTGTTCTGTTCTGAAAATTAAACTAGTTTTTCCCCAACCTTTGCTTTGTTCTACCATAAAAATGGCACTGCTTGGTCAACAAAAGGTGGCCGACTGGCCACTATTTTGGGAGTCTGCCCTACTGCAACAAAAAGAAATAAAGCACAAACAGAGTGTTTACAGGGGCTATTTGTCCTTTATGCCTCTCCCTATCATGAGACAAATCAAGAGAGGGATAGACTTGATTCACAAACCATTCATTGACGCAAACTTATTGCGTAATGATCTATGAATTGATGGGACAAAATCTTAATAAATGGAAAGTAAAGACCAACAAAACCTCCTCCCTATCATGGAGTTACCTCAAGGGAGGTGGTAGACATTGATTCTTGAGCCATTGTCACCACTAGAGAGTATGAAATGACTCAAGACTCAATGGGTTCAATTAACGTCTGATTGAACCCGATTTGATTTTATTACTCTTTTACCATTTTAGTCCAATTTTATTAGCCTCATTTAATTACCTTTCCATTCTTTAATCAATTAGTCCAAAAATGAGAGTTAAGTCCACTAAAGGGAGGGAAGTGTCAAATAAGAAGTTATTTTTTATATGAGAGAGATGTAATGGCCTGGTAATGAACCTCCGAAGAGATTAAACCATTAAGCATAGAAGGTCTCTTTCTCATGCTTAAACAACACTCGTTTGAAACAACTCTCAAACATAGAAAATCAAGAAATGAGGGAGAGTGCAGAGATGATTGTTGCAAGTGTGGACACATGTATGAAAAGCATAAAATAAAAGCTATCAACTCAAATAAGTTAGTGTCTAAGGCCTAAACCACCAAACCTGTGAGGACTACAACATTACAAGCATACTATACAAAGCATGAATGAAGTAAACATACTAAAATAGTACTAAAACTCACAAAAATGATGCTAGAATTAACATGGAAAAGTGAAGAAAAAAAAATGAGAGAATTGAAGCTAGTAAATAAGCATAAGGAGGGATGGCTAACCCCTCCATTTTTAGGACTTCAAAATCACATTTTTAGCTTCTAAAATACTCTAAAAAATAGTAGAAAAAAGATGAAAAATAGATGGGAAATACAAGGGCAGAAGCTTGGAAAA
This sequence comes from Camellia lanceoleosa, assembly GCA_025200525.1. Taxonomy (NCBI): domain Eukaryota; kingdom Viridiplantae; phylum Streptophyta; class Magnoliopsida; order Ericales; family Theaceae; genus Camellia; species Camellia lanceoleosa. The sequence goes on from CM045758.1 coordinate 126,172,931, forward strand.
TAAGGTTCAAAAAAGGGTGGTTAACCCCTCCCCCCTCTCCACCTTTAATAACTTTAAGCCACAAGTTTTAGCCCATAAAAAAAACTATGTAAAAACAGTATGAAATTAGCAAGAAAAGTGTAGGAAAAAGTAGTGTAAGGATTGCACAAGTTATACCTCTTGAAGTGAAGTAACTTCTTTGTTCACAAACCACAAAGTATTCACTCTCAAGGGATAAAATTTAGACTCAAGAATCTCAGCAAGGAGAGCTAAAATATTGGTTTAGGGAGTATAGGTAAAGTGTATGTGTGTTACAAGATTGAGAGGGAGAGAGAATTTCAAGTTTTTGAGCTTTTGGAATTTTTTCTCACTTAATTTCAAGAGAGTTGGTCATGTATATATAGAAAAACCAGTGCCTCTATGGAACACAGCTGCATAGAGACAGCTGGTGTAGTGCATGCACATGGGGGGACAGCTGGTAGCAAAATATATGCCGCTAAGAAACCTGACCAACCAGCCAGGTGAGGGACGGCCTAAATTCTGCCTAGCCTTCTACTTGTTGGCCTGCTGACCTCTGGGTGGTCAGGCTTGGAAAAAATAGGTTTTTGGAAAGAAAAAAAAAAGCAGGTTTTGGTCCAAAGGTGGTGCAAGATTCTAGGCTCTGGAGTTGGAAAACCAAAGCTCTTTTGTTGAGGAACTTGAGCAATTTGTACAGCGTAGTACTTCATTATCAAGTGATCAACCTGAGGCGCCCAAGTCTTTAGGGCGATCAAAAATGGGGTGTCTACACTCTACTAACCATGATGAGATTTTTATATACATTATATGTTCTTGTTCCAATTATTGTGCTAACTATACTATGTGAGGCATACAATTATAGACTAAGTCACTCACTTTGGAATGCTTTGATTTTATGTTTGTGAAAAGAGTTTTAAATATGTGCTACTTGAAAAAGTAAGCTCATATGCACATTAATCAAATCATCCTAACTTAAGCGAAAAAGCCTTCATCCACCGACATTCAAGAGTTATATCAACTAAGCACCTAACCTCATGGTAAACATGCTTGATATGGAAACACAAACATACATGCAATGTGCAAAAAAAAACAAAAAAACAAAACAAAACAAAATGCTCACCTAGTATTCAATCGAGGCAAGCCAAAATAGAAGAAAATTGTTAGAACAAATTTATGCTCTAATATGTAAGTGACTAATGCAATACATACAAAATGCAACTACTATATTCGGTTTATTTAACATGACATATGGCATAACTCAAAGCATGCAATAGTGCACATATTCAATTAAGTAGGCAATAACAACTAGGTTAAAGTGATGAACCTAACCCAATGCATGCAAAAATGGATACAAGACATGGCAATGATATGAAAATGTAAAACATGATGCTATCATCATAAGCATATAAATAAAAAGGAGAAAGAATGGGAGTTGGAAGACAAACATAATACTACAAGTTTGCCCTCATACAAGTGGGTCCGAATGTCCGACTTAGACTAATTATTACAATTCTAAAGCAATGAATTAATGCTACTTAACTAGCTATTACAAGTTTTGAATGAAGCTACTAATTAAGTGCAACATATTACTATTTAAGAATTAATTTAACGGGCCACAGGAAGTGAAGAGTCGGACATGCATGAACGAGAACATCACAAAAACTCCTCTGTTTTGTTGCCAGAAACTATTTTGTTTATAGTCAAAAAATTAATCTGTTTTTGCCCCAACTTCTGCTCTATTCTACTATGAAAGTGACACTACTTACATAAAATAAAGTGGCCGGCTAGCCACTATGTTTCGGTATTGCCCTACTATCATAGAAATAAAGCAGAGCAAAAAGAAAGTGTTTCCAGGAGGTGTTTATCCTTTCTGCCTCTCCCTATCATGAAACTAATTAAGGAAATGGTAGAATCGATTCGCAAACCATCAATTGACACAAACTCATTGCGTGATGATCTATGAATCGATGGGACAAAGGCTCAATAAATGGAAATAAAAGACCAACAAAACCTCCTCCCTATCATGGAGTTACCTCAAGGGAAATGGGAGACATTGCTTCTCGAATCATTAACATCAATAAAGAGTATAATGACTCAAGACCCAGTAGGTTCAATATAATGTCCGAATGAACCTAAACCAATTTTATTACTCTTGTTACCACTTTTGGTCCAATTTTAACCTCTTTTACATTACCTTGCCATTCTTTATTCATTTTGTCCAAAAGTGCTAATTACATCCACTAATGAAAAGAAGTGTCAAACAAGAAGTTGCACTTAGCATGAGAGAGATGTAATGCCCTGGTAATAAACCTCTAAAGAGATTAAACCGTTAAGCATGGAAGGTCTCTTTCTCATGCCTTAAACAACAATCAATTGTTTGAAACAACTCTTAAAAAAAAAAAAAAAAAAAAAAAAAAAAAAAAAAAAAAAAAAAAAACCAAGAAAGGAGGAAGGTTGTAGAGATGGTTATTACAAGTGTGAGTATATGTATGAAAACTATGAAATAAAAGCTATCAACTCAAATAGATTGCTGTCTAAGGCCTAGATCACCAAACCTATGAGGACTTACAATAACACAAGTATAATATGCAAAGCATAAGCTAAGTAAACACACTAAAACATCCCCAAAATTAGTAAAAAATAGTGATAAAACGTATCTTGGAAAGCTAGAAAAAGTAAGCAAAAATAAGAAGGGAACAAAGCTAGTAAGCAAGCCTAAGTAAGGGTGGATAACCCCTCCACTTTTTGGATCTTAAAATCACATGTTTTAGCCTCTGAAAACTCTGAAAATCAGTAGCTAAAAGTTGAGAAACAAATGAAAAACACAAAGATATAAGCTTAGAATAAGGTTCATGGGTGGTTAATCCTTCCACCCTTGGTAGCTTTGAAATCACAAGTTTCATCCCCAAAAAAAAAGGTCCAAAACAGAGTATAAACACCAAGAAAAAGAAGAGTGAAGAGTAGGCAAAAGATGGCAACAGTTGTACCTTTGAAGAGAAGACACTCTTTTGTTCACAAACCACGAGATGTTCACTCTCAAGGGCTAAAATTTTGGCTCAAGAAGCCTCAAATTTTTTATTTAGGAAGTGTATGTATGTTTCAAGATAGAGAGAGAGAGAGAGAGAGAGTGTGTTTGGCAAGCTTTGGGCTCTTAGCAAAATTTTTCTAACCTAAAATCAAGAAGGATGGTCAAGTATATATAGAAAAACATGTGCCTCTATCGGAAATATCTGTATTGAGCCAGCTAGTGTAATGCATGCACATAGAGGGATAGTTGGCAGCAAAATATCTGCCAGTTGGGAAACATAGCTAGCCAGCCATGTAAGGGGACAACTGGCCAAATGTTGGCTAGCAGGCCTCTGAGTGGTCAGACTAGAAAAAAAATAGGTTTTGGTCCAAAGGAAGTGCAAGGTTCTAGGCTTTGAAACTCAAAATTGAAGCTTTTTGCTGAGGAAATTGAACGTTTGTACAATGTAGTATTTCATCATCGAGTGTTCAACCTGAGGCTCCCAAATCTTATGGGCGGTCAAAAATGGGGTGTCTACAGTCATGTCCAGCTCAAGTTTGTAATAGATTTTTGTGTTCCCTACTCAAAAAAAAAAAAATGTGATTACTACATACCACTAATAAAAACCCAACATAAACATAATTCAATGAAACACATACTCCAAATACTTCTCTATCTCTGGGCTATTGTACAATACAAACCAATGAGCAATATCACGAATTTATTAAGACATTTTAGCATCCCGTGTGATTAGACCAATTGGATGTGCAACTTTTGTGAATATTGTCAACCCTTGTTGATGTTCACCATGATCTTCATTCCATTCTGATTAATTATGCACAGTTTCAATCCCATCAACATACATTGAACAGAAAGTAATGCATTCTTTGACAATGTAAGCCTTGAAAATTAAACCTTCTAGTCGAGCTCGGTTGTTCACAAACTTTTTTAATGCTCTAAAAAACCTTGAAGAGAGAACCAATTAAAAGTATAGTTACACATGCAACATAATTATGCACATCTCGTTTACAAGTATAATTGTAAAAAATACCTTTCAATTGGGTACATCCATCAATATTGCACGAGTCCTCCAAGAATGGCCTCACGAGGCAAATGAACAGCCAACTGGATCATCACATCGAAGAAGGCTGAAGGAAAGATCTTTTCTGGCTTGCATAAAATGTGTATTGTACGTTCCTCTAATTTCTCCATTTCACTCCGCCTTAGTGTCCTAAAGCATAGGTCTTAGAAGAAATTGCCTAACTTAAAAAGTGTTATGCTAATTTCTTTATCCACGTAACCACACATTACAATGGGAAGAATTCTTTGTATAAGTACATGGTAGTCATGGCTTTTTAAGCCTGTTAATCTACTATTTCTTGCATTTACTGATTTGGATATGTTTGCTGCATACCCATCTGGATACTTGACAGTTTTTAAGAATTCAAATAAACCCTCCTTCTCTCCAGGTGTCAATGAAAAGCTTACTCAAGGCTTGACATATAACCCATCGGGTCATTGTGTTAACCATAGTTCTTTCCATATACCCATATCTTCCAAGTCTAATTGTGCCTTGTATGTGTCCTTGTTCTTACCAAAAATGGCTAATATAGTTCCAAAAACATTTTCATTAAAATTTTTCTCCACACGCATGACATCAATGTTGTGTCAAAGTTTTCTCTTCTTCCAATAGGGCAGCTTATATAAAGATGCTTACCTTTGTCCAATTAGGTGCTTGACGGGTCCTTTTCGTATTCCTTGGATGCTTTCCATATATGACACTTGTCACGTTGTCCAACTGCTTTTGTATCTTTTCCACTAGCAACTCCAAAAATCTCTTCCGTTTCTCAATTTTTTCCATTGTAAGCCCTACTCTTTCGCCTTTTTGGGCAGTTCTCAGGCAAGTAACATCGATGGTTAGTGTACGCAGTCTTACTTCTCAAAGATTCAAAATATGGTTCATTATTGCAAATGTAACAAGAATAATGACCTTTTGTTCTCCACCCAAATATGTCCCCAAATGCAGGCCAATCGCGTATTGTCCATAGCAAAGTCGTGCTTTTGAAAAGCCTCATTGGTGAAGGCATCGTAAGTTAGTGCATCATTTGTCCATAACTCATTTAACTTATCCACCAATGGTCACATGTAGACGCCAATATTAATCCACAGTTACGATTCTCCAAGAATAAGTAATGACATCATGAAAAATGAATCCTTCATAACTAACCAAGTTGGCAAGTTGTATGGAATGAGTATGACAGGCCATAAACTATAAGAGTTATTCATGTTCCCGGAAGGGTTGAACCCATCAACGGCCAACGCTAGCCTTACATTTCGAGGCTCCAAGGCAAACTCGAGATGTTGTGCATTGAATTCCTTCCACTCATCACTGTTACCAGGATGCCTCAATGCCTCGTCGTCCACTCATTTCTCTTTGTACCATCTCATGTAATCAACCCTCTTCCTTGACATATACAATCTTTTCAACCTTGGTGTCAAAGGAAAATACCGCAATACTTTATAGGGATCTTCTTACCCCTTCCATAATTAACCTTGTATCTAGATGTCTTACAAGTCGGACATTAATCTAGTGTTGCATTCTCCTTCCAAAATAATACAATCATCTATGCAAGCATCAATGATCTTATTTGACAAGCCCAAGTCACGTAGTATTTTCTTAGCTTCATAAGTTGACTTTGGAACCAAATTTTCTTTCGATAAAAGTTTAGTTAGAAACTCTAGCATCATGTCAACTGACTTATTGCTCCAATGATTTGTTACCTTCATATTAAGCACATCGATCACAAACTTCAACAAAGTATAATTTGTACAATCCGGGAACACCTCGCATTTGGCATCAGTCAACAATATATCAAAAGTTCTTACTTTCTCCCCTTGGGTTGTATCAGTCGATTCCCCTCTTATTCAATCTTCCACTCAGGCATCTATAGCGATTCTGGTTTAGACCTGACCTATTTGATGTTTTGGATCCAGATTTTATTGTTGTATACAATTTTTCATGTCCTATTTCATCTTACTCTTCATTGAGTTTGGTTATCATTGTGTTTTGGTTGCGTCTGGAACAAGACGGAAGTTAGTTTTTCAAAATAGTTATTGCCCAGATTTTGGTTTTTTCGCTGAAGCAACACTTCATGTGCTCAAGCGGTCTTTGTGAACTTCCAATACTTTTGCAGGTCTGCAGAGATAATGGAAGTTGGTATTCTTCGCTCGAACGCTGCTCGCTAAACAAAGGCTTTTTATGCTCGATCGTGGGTCTTCTGTCTACAAAACTTTTGGGAGTTTGTAATCTTCGCTCGAGTGACAAACTTCTTCACTCGAGCGGTCATATCTTTTGTCTCTGGATGCTTGAGCGACACATCTTGCGCTCAAGCGACCTACGCGTATATCAATTTGTAAAATCACTTTTATGAGTCACTTTTTCACTTCTCTCTCTCTCTCTCTCTAAACATTTCAAAACCCTATTTTCTCTCACTCTCTCTATAAAACTCATTGATTTCACTCAAATACACCTAGATCCGTCGACCTTTTCACCAATGTCCCTTTGTTAAAAAGGTAGAGCTCAATGAGGGCTTCATTCTAATCAGAGCAAAGTTGATTTTCGGCGTCTTTGAGTTTCCTTCACTCTCTCTCCCATCTTCTAAAGCTTGAGGTAGGGATTCTTCGTACTTTTTATGAGTTTTAACTTAGTTATATGCTATTTATAAACGATATTGTGATTTTGGAGATTTTTGAAACAAAATCTAGGGTTTTGGGTTAAAGATCAAAATAGGGGTTTTCAAATGGATTCTTGAAAATGATTGTGGTGTTGAAAATAAAGTTGAGTTATGATGAAGTGGTTGATTTTGATATTTTAGATTGATTTAAAAAAAACAAAGAGTTTTGCCCTAAATGTTTCAAATATTGATTTTGTATAAATAATGGGATTGATGTTGAAATTGTGAAATTATATTGATATTAATGAGGATTGTTGAGTTGGATATGTATTATCACTCACATATTGAAATTTGGAAAGTTTATCTTTATTGATAATTATTTATCTGTTTAGAAATATCTATTTTGAGGCTATCGGTGAAGGCTAGCTATGACTTTTGTAGAAATTGCTTGAGAATTAAGAAAATTGAAACCATTTTTATTATTCATTTGCATCGAGCATTATCTCAAATTTATACATTGGAAGTGTTTATTGTTTTGAGAAAAATGGGTGAATCTGGGAAGTAAGTGGTGTCTCATTGAAATAAGTTGGCCTAAATGTCCATGGTGAAAGTCCTAAAAACCGCGCATATACATGGGTATTGATCCTGCGGATGAAATTCTATGAAATGACAAAAGTAGTGCTTTTATAATCTACGTTTACATGGGTGCCGGCTTTTGATTTTCCGCAGATGAAATTTTCATGAAAAGTTGTATTTGTTTTGAAATTCTCAGAGTCTGATTGTATAGTCTACATTTTCGGAATAAGTCCTAACAATGTTATGCATTATTAGAATAAGCCCTAACATCCTTGTATCGTTCTAGCTAGGCTATATTACAGGGCTATTTTTATCAGAACAACAAAAAGCTTCTACTCTTTTACTAGGCTCAAAGAAAATGAAAGCTTGGGGGCAATTGAGATGGAATAAAAATAACCACATGAATTATGTAAGTCCAGACATTGCCATGTAACATAGTTATGGATTATTGCATGTATAGCAGTTGTCAAATCTTCATCAAATCTTAATTAGTGTTTTATTTTATGCAAAATTATCAGAGATGAAATCTTATTAATATAAGAGTCCCGAACAATGAGATTATTTGAGATAGGACTTGTAGAACATTCAAACTACTTACTAGGTAAGTCACTGATTATTATAAACAGACCACACCTTTATGAGTTAAGGTAGGCAATTTCTTTATGAATTAATCTATTAAATATTTTTATAATATTGAAAAACTGACTTGGGCATCGGAGGATCTCCGGCCGTTCAATGGTCGAGAGAGTTTTATCTTATAAATGGCGATGGCGATCCCGTGATGACTCTTTTTTTCTTCTTTATTAGGTTCTTCATCAAATAAATACGATATTTTTTTCTATCGGTACAAATATGTATCAATATTACTATTGCTAGGCCATGTTTGGGATAATTCAAATAATCTAAAAAAAAAAAAAGTTTAAAAAAAAAGTTAAAAAGCTTACTAAAATTCAAAAATTCAAAACAATTACGATTCAGACAACTCAATTCAATTTTTCTCTTCCTTTATAATTTTTTTTTTTTTTTTTTACATTTTTACAACAAAAGTCAAAAAAAACATCCATTTCAACCTCAATTTTAGTCAAAAAAGACAAAAAAACTTAAAAATTAAAAAAACATGACCTAAATACCGATCGGTATTGAAGTATCAATTCACATATTAATAAAACCAATATAAAATATTGATGGTTCTAGTCTAAAGTCTAAACCAACAATTAATCAAACCAAATCAAATCAAATAAAGAATAGAATGGTCCACGGAGGGGACAAACCCGATGGACTCTCCTCCCCCACCACCATTGAATAGAAACACGCCAAACCAGCCAGAACTACTGACACCACAATAAAAGATTGATTAGCTGTATAGTGTGGCCTGTTGGCTTGGATTGGTTTTGAAATAAAATCATCGAGAAATCGCGTAACTATGGTGGCAGTAAAAAAAAATTATAAATAGATGATAAATATTATAAAAATTATAAATTTAAAAAAGTAAATTACATTAAAAGTTTTTATAATTTGGAGTTTGTATTATTTTGATTCTTGACTTTTCAATTATGACACATTTGACTTTGAATTTTATTCCAAATAAGAATTATTGAATATACAATTACTTAATCTCAAGGGTATAGTTGTCAATTTGATAACATTTAAACCAATTTAACAAAAATAAATATCAAAAAAAATATTTTTTTAATTTTAAAATTATTTCTACCCACCAAAGATAAAATTATGTAACATTGATCAATCTTTTACATATTTATTTATTTTTTTACTAAATTAATTTTTATTATGTATTTGGATGATGATCATATAGTAAGTGGTTGTTTTTATTTTCATTAAATTAATTTCTATTTTTTCAAAAGTTAAATATGATGACAACTTTGATATCATTATTAAAACAATCCATTAAATCAAAAATAAAAAACTAAAAACATTTCATATATTAAATATATCGATTGCACATTAAAAACTTAACAACTACCTATTACATGATTATAATCCAAACACATAACAAAAATTAATTTAGTAAAAAAATAAATAAATGTGTAAAAGATTTATCAATTTTACATAGTTTTATCTTTTGATGGGTAGAAATAATTTTTAAAAATTTAAAAATATTTTTTTGGCATTTATTTTTATCAAATTAATTTATATTTTATCAAATTGATTACTTTGCCCTTAAAATTAAGCAATGGAATCTTCAATTGTCCTTATTTGGAACAACATTCAAAATTCAGGGTTAAATATGTCACAATTAAAAAGTTATAAACCAAAGTGACACGAGTCTCAAACAATAGAGACTGTTAGTTTAATTCGCCCAATTTATAATAATCATTGAATCGTAAATTCTCTTAAAATTATCAATCAAATTATTTCTAACTGATTAAAAATTTTAAATATTTTGGCAATTTTAAATTAACGGTGCAAATGAATTGAATGAATTTTTTTATTTTTGGTAACTAATTAATAGAAAAATAATTATAAATATGAGAATTATTTTAAATTAGACAATTATAATTCAACAATATAAAGCAAAAAACCTAACAAATACCAAGTTGAACAACCCCACAAGAGATAACTCAAACTGAAAAGAAATACAAAATATGAAAAAAAAAAAAAGAAAAAAAAAAAAAATCAATGGATAACATAGAAAAATGTTTGACATCTTATTTATTATTTCCAAAAATCACTCATAATGATATATTTGATAAGTGCTAAATTTTGACTCATCAAAGATTTTATTATGTAAGGTCTAATTTAAATATCACATCATTAATAATGATTTAAGAGTGATAAAATAGGAAGAGGAACATTTAAGTCAATATATAGTAGCATTGGTCTGCTATGATATTTCACAAATTAATTATAAAAAAAAGTAATCAAACTAGAAAAAAAATAATAATAATAAAAATAAAAATAAAAATAAAAATTACAGTAAAAATGAGGGGACTATCATCCGATTAATAGTAGTAGGGTTAGGAAAAAATTGTCTATTTAAGTTAAGTTTGGCATACCTCAAATAATTCATCTTTTTATCTTTTTATTTTTTTTTCATCACATCACCTCTCTACTTATTTACATATCTTTTTGTAAAAAAATAAAAAATACACTTATTTAAGTCATTCCCAACAACTCCTTAAGTTAATTTTGCATATACATACGCACAGGTTGTGTCAATTTATAACTAAAAGTTGACAAACCTTAACCTACTTGTCAGATTTTTTATTTATTTTTTTTTTTTTTGGGGTCAATTGAGCGGGGAGTACTTCTAAATTTAAAACATATTACATCAAATGGATCAACACTCCAACAAATGAAGTCAACAATCACCGTACCAAACATAACCAATCATCAAGCCCTAGGCCATCCAAGGCCAGTCCAACAACTACAATCTACGGAAGATTCTATTCACATTCAAAAAAAAAAGTTATTAAGTACTTTTAATTTTTAAATATTTCTTATTTAATTATTTAAAATTTTATTTTACTATCATTATATTCTATTATTTTTTTTCAAATTATCCTCAAGGTAAACGTAAATAATAAATAACAAATAAACTAAAAAAATTAAATTATTTCAAAAAAATTTCAAAACAGAAAATAATTTTTAAATACAGAAAAAAAAAAACCAAATTTATAAGCACATAAGTATTATAAATACAGAAATACCCAAACTTTTACATACATATTATAAAAACTTTTCAATACAGAAAAAAAAATAATAAATAAAATAAATAAATAAATATTTACATTATAAATTATCTACAAGAATACTCGTGAAAAAGTAAAAATCAAATTTATAAACACATAATTATCAGGTACTAACAATAAATAGTAGTTCTAAAATAATGTACTATTTAAATGATAAAATAAGAACAACTCCAATAATATATTATTGTTAATCTAACTACTGGCCCTTTAATTTTTGTCAAAAAAATGATCTAGAAAATAATTGATAGTGCTCTACAAAAATTGTGAAACTCTTTTATATGAATACTTACCTCCTTTTTTATAGTTTGCTTCAAAAAATTATTTTGATTTTTACTCTCATTCATTATTTGATTTTGTTCAAATTTTCTTATAAGGTTTAGGGTTTTAAATAATACAAACAATGATGTTGGTGATGATGGTGAGTTTTGATATAATTGATTAGAGTTTTGGAGGGAGGATAAAAAATAAGAAGAAAAAGAAAAAGAAATAACTTTGATCTCTTAAAGAAGAAGATACAGAGATTCGAATAACAAAAAGTGATTATGGTGTACCATGAAAAGAAAAAAAAAATTATTTTAAGATTTAATATGTATTGTCCTTATTAATAAATTAATATTAAGATATAATAGAAATTAAAATTTATGAATTTCAATTAAACATACTGAGACATATTTTGAGTTTAAATAAAATTCTCCACTATTTACATATAATGATATAACCTCATTAATGAGAGAGAGAGAGAGAGGGGCAAGAGATATTAAATTCATCACTATAAGAGTTGAATCTAAAACCTTATACCATAAAGACTGCTACACTTACTAGTCAAAGGCCCTGATTAACTTGCCCATCAACTAATTTATTAATTTTTATCATCTAACCAACCAACATAACTTAAATCAATTCGTCCACCTTCTCAAACACTATAAATTATTTAAATTGACTCAATTTGATGAATTTTTTCACACACCCCCTAAATTGACATATCATACCATCTCCATCTCCATCTCCATCTCCATCTCCATCCCTACACACTAGGTCAGACCACACTCCATAGCTCTTTCCAATTGGGATGACAAGCTAAGTTAAGAAATTTCCAATAATTTCCAATATTCACGAGTGAGAGAGAGAGACTGATTTTCAACCCGTATACTATGTATATTTATTTGTAATAACGTCTATGGGTGGCCTCTCTTTAGTCCAAATAATTAGAATAGACCGTATAGTTTGTTTAATGTGGACTCATCTCGGGCATTTTAATAATTTAAATTATTACTTTTATAAAATCTATTGAGATTATTTATTTAAAAATAAAAAAAATTAATCAGATATCAATGATAATCATGATCGAATCAAATGATAAAATTATGTAAAAATAATAGATAGTTCATTACTTAGGCCTCGTTTTATATGTTACAGTTTTAGCTTAAAAGATAAAAAGTTACTAAAAAAATCAAAAAACTTATAACTTATACAAAAAAATCAAAGATTTCCTTTTCTTTTTTACTTTTTGCATATCTTTTCGTAAAAAAATTAAAAATCATTCCAAACATTCTAGTTTTTTTTACTTCATATTTTAGTCAAAAAGTCAAAAATTACTAAAATAACTTGTTCCAAATGAGGCCTAAATCATACTTGTTGTGTATATATATTGCATTATTTTATGATTAGATCATATGTTTATCAATATCCGATTAACTTAATTTTTTATATTGCATCAATGGGTCTTATAAAAATAAATGTTCGAATTATTGAGATAAAGCTATGGTGGGCCCTAGTAGGCCAACAAACTACTGTACTAAATTCATTCGTAAGAGTATTTTCAACAGAAGAAACAGTTATAATATTTTAAACATTTTGCTTATTTTCATTATAGATATAGAGTAGAGTTCCAACAATATGAGAAACGATATAATCATTTTGTCTCATTTAACTATTTACTAACTACATATGAAGAGTCTTATAAATTTAACAATTCAATTTTAGAAGGAAGGAGTATCAACTATTAATTATATATGATGTTTATAGGCCCATAAAGGCCTTGAATCACTATGAACAACCCGAGCCCATCACTTGGGGCCCAATACATAACTCAGCTGGTGAGGTCCAAAACAGCTGAAATCCAACATGGCATAGAGGGCCAAAGACATTCAGGCAAATGGCAGGCGAAGGACAAGCCACATCAGCAGACAAAGATCTGCAAAGTTATTGCCACTACACATCACCATTAATGCAACTCATCACAAAGATTTATTACGACAACACCTCTTCGTCAAATGTAACCCCTTCCTCAACAAGGTAAGCTACAAAGATAAACTTTCTAGCGAGGAGGCGGTCGGAAGGACATCGAAATGATTACCAAAGGATATAAGTAAACGCTGAAGACAAGAAGGTTGCTTTCTATCTCTAATCTCTCTCTACACCCTACTTCTCTTTCTAACTTGCTCGTCGGAGGGTTCACTGGGGCACTACCTCGTTCCCTGTTGGACTTGTTTGCAGGTAATCCGGTGGGCTTGATCAATTGGACGTGGGTATTAAAGAGCTTGGACCGTCTCACCCATTCATCGACAAATCAGATCTTCGCTTGCCGCCTATGGAAGGACTTTGTTCACAAGGCCAATTGTGCTCATTGTCTCCAGAGACCCTATCCCAACAACCTTTTCCTACTACCCATCAAAGTGTATGGTCACGACTAGATCCATAGCTTCATTAATAATGTCGCCGACCATCGTGCCGACCCCAATCCAAACAACCCACCGCAGTATTTTATCGAGCTTACCAACAGCATTAACCGCATGGCCGAGCAAAACCAGGCCCTGATAAATGCTTTACTCCAGAGAAACCTTCCGATGCCTCCTCCACTACCTCAAGATATTCCACCCAACCAAGAAAGAGCCCCGAGCCATACTGTTCCGCAACCCTATCCACCCAACTTGGAAGGTTTGCAACCTCTTCCCCCACATATAAATCTATCACCTCCACCCTCACACCCGTCGGTCGTGGCACTAGCCCCTGAAGGAGAAGCCGGCAGCGTCCAGCCCCCATTGACTGACCGTGGTGACAACGTTCACCTCTGGGACGCTGAACTCCGAGCAATGAAGCTCCAACTCCAAGGGGTCATGCAGAACATTCAACATAAACCCTATACCACGGCAAACTCACCATTTGTTGCCTCCATCCGGGACAAACCTTTGCCCGCCAAGTTCAAGATGCCCACCATTGATTCTTTTGATGGTACGACGGACCTAGTCGACCATCTGGAGACCTACCGAACCCTCATGATCCTCCATGCCTTCCCTGACGAGATCATGTGTCAGGCTTTCCCCGTGACATTGAAGGGGTCACCGACCGTGGTTCAAATGCAAGCATTAGCAAACTCGCTCCACTTTACGTAACCTCGACTCTTCCTTAGCTATTTCATTGGAGCCTGAACTAACGCCGCCAAAGAACCCAACTCCTCAACATCCGTTAGACCGAGGGGAGTCATTGCAGGCCATATTCGCTTCAACACCGGCCCTACAAGTAACGAAAATGATGACAAGGTCATCCTCACGGCCATGGTCTGCCACGATCGTCCGATTTCTTCTCCTTCTCCAAAACCCCGACCTCCATGGCACTTCTACTCCAAAGCCCAAAAATACATGAATGTTGAAGATTCACTAGCCGCTCGGCAGGATCCAATAGCAAAAAACCCGACCCCCAGAGAAAAGAGAAAAGACTCAGAACCCAGAAACACCCAGTATAATAGCCAAACGCCCCACTATCCGCATCGACCTTCAAGATCGACCGGTTGGCACCAAATTGACCGCCTGGTCGGATCGAGCAGACACCCCTTAATTCTCCCATGGAACAAGTCCTCAACCGATCCAACGGACTACCCTCAAATGGCCCCTACCTTACTTGACCCTTCCAATCGGAAGACCTTCAAATATTGTCGCTTCCACCAGACTATGGCCATAACACCGATGACTACATCAACTCAAGGATCGGTCGAGACCAGAGACACCCCATTTTTGACCGCCCTCAAGACTGGACGCCACCGCTGAACACTCGGTGATTATCCATGTTCGCTCGCTTGGAGTTCCCGGAGTTCTGCCACGCCTTTGCCTCAAGACCTCCGAACTTGACCGCTTTGTGTCCGGGTTTTGCACCAAACACTTGTGTTTTGCCTTGAGGGGCAAGGAATGCCTTCGAGGCATCCCCACACACCACCCAAGACTAACTAGAGGCCACCGGCTGGTTGGTGTTGCCATCGGCACTATATTGTGCCGATCGGCACTCTTTTGTGCCGGTCGGCAGTAAATTTTGTCAAAATGACATTCTTGCTTGGCCATCGCGTGCGCTTGCTTTTTGAGATATTTTGAAACAGCTGTATAGCACTTGCTTCCCCTCCATACACATGTATGAAGGGATGTGCCTCTTGTTTGCTTAGTTGCTAAGCTTACAAGATTGCCTCCTCTATAAAAGGAGGCCTTGTCTTCTTGGCAGCGGGGTTAGCCATTTTTCCAACACAAAAACCAGAGCTTATATCTATCTATATCTATATCTATATCTTCCCTTCCCTCATCCATTGTGTGTGTTTCTTGGCCTAAATAGTGTGTTTTACCTTACTTTTGCACCATTACACACACTATTACACCTAGCTCCGAGATTGAGGGACTTGGAAGGTTGTTTGTTGTGATTTTGGACTGGTTTTGATCACTAGAGGAGGGCTGCACCACTGGTTCTTCAAGGAGTCTTCAAGGGTAAGCATGTTGCTTTAGTTTCCCCAAACTTGCACTAGCTTTCTACCTGTCTTGCTTTGTGTTTTTGGCTTTGTGTTCAACATAAAAAAGTCTTATATTTTCTTACTCTAGAACCTTCATTAAGGTCACTTGGGGGTTTGAGCACAAACTCACCCTCTTAGGCTTTGTTTTGGCTATTTTAGCCCCTTTTCTTGAAGCCTTGTTTAACTTGGTGTTTTTGGTCTTCTCACCACTGAAAACCAGTGGGTTTTCAGTGGTGAGGGAGGTATTTTGGAGTCATATAAAGGGGAGGGACACCTCCCTCCCCTTTGTCCCTCTTTGGTCTTTACTTTGGCTCACATAGTAGCATGCATTTTTGGCCTTATATGCCTTCATTTCAGAGCTTATTTGAGTGTTTTGGATCATATATCATCTTTGTTTTTGGTTGGTTTTGTGGTCCTTAGCATGCTTCTTATACTTGCTTTGTAATGCTCTACTTTGTCTAGAAATGTGTCATGGGTTTAGCCTTGTATATCCTCATGTTTTGACTTGACTTATTAAAGCTTTTGGCCATGATTTGTCTTGTTTTAGGTCTGTTGGCCACTGGTTTTACCATTTTTGGCATGCTTAATGTAGTTACTTCGCATTGTTGCTTGTAAGCCTTGAGGATGTGATCCATGTATATGCGTTGGATAGGTTATTTAGATGATTTGGAATCATTTAATATCTTATTTCAGTCCCTATACCAGGTTTATACGTCTCCATTTGTCATGCCTTTCTTGCTTTGAAGTATTGGTCTCTTATGCTTTAAAAAGGGTGTTGTGCATGCTTGCATGTTTAGAGCATTTTGGGGCTGTCATACCAAGGTTTTTGGGTGTATTTATGCATGATGGAACTCTGTTTTTGCTTACATAATTCACGTCATGAGTGGTCTTGGTAATAGTGGAGGAGTGTTCCCTTTTGGTGCCCTAGACTTGGCCCCATTTGGTTTGCACATTGGCATGTACATTGGTCACAATCTTGGGTGTTTTGCCACTGTTTTGGGCTAGTTTGAGGGCTGCCCCATTGTATTTAAATCCACCATTGCATGCTTGCCTCATGTTTGTTGCTTAATTGATTCATTAAGTGTTGCTACATGTTAGTCCTATCGCCTAAATTGCCCATGTTTGTATTGCATTTGCACCTTGCATGTTGCATTACATTTGGCATGTTGGCATTTTAGTATTAGGTTGCATCATGGAGCCATGTTTGCATAACATGCATTGCATTACTTGGTTTGGGGGTGTCAAACCAAGTGTGAGAAATGAGGGGTGTTTGTACTTCAAGTGACAAAACACACCTCAATTCTCATGTCACTAGGGCCCTTGATCTTGACATGATAGGGACTTAGTTTTCATTTGTGTGTTTGCATGCATTTTTACATTAAAATGCAATCTCGGTTCCTTAGGCTATCATGCACCAAGATGCATAATTGGTGGCCCAAGAATCAAGGGTCATGCTCCCTTGAGTCCCAAACATGATAGGGAAGCATTGGCCATGCTTACATATGCCTCAAAATTCATGCCATGCACTGTCTGTCTGCTGTTGCTGTCAAACTGTCTCCTGCAGGAATTTTGTGCCGACCGGCATTATATAGTGCCGACCGGCACTATATGGGTGGCCGATAACATCATTGACAGCCGGTGACTATTGTACACGGCCGGTGGCCATCCCTCTCAGCCAATGATGTTCTTCAATGCTCATAGAAGGTTCTCCGGGACTTTGGCATTTTTAAGAGAAGCAGGGCAGTAAAAAACAGAGGCAACAGTGACATGGTGCGGGTTTCCGGGCAAGGCGGGCTCAAGCATGCATCATTCACAAGATCTCGAGGCGGTGGTCAGGGCCACCTTTCCTTTTTGCATTTATTCGTTAAATAATTAGAAATTTTGTAATAATTAATTTATTTATTATTCGGACTGTAATATTTATTCGGTCCCTCCGAGCGAGGGCGCAATTGTAATAAGTGTACGTGAGTGGGTGTATGTCTTCCAACCCCACGTCTTTCTTCCCTTTTATTTACCTGATTATGATGGTAGATTAGGGCACATTTAAATTAGCATAACAGTATGATAGCATGTTTGCATTCATTTATCTGTTTTGCAAGCACCGGGCTCGGAACATCATACAAACTACATCGTACTTTCAATTCCAAATTGAATACGTGATAGTTGTAGCATTTCACATGCCATGCTTAGGATAGCCGAGCCTGTTTAGATTGCATCTTTGCATGTGTTGCATTATCCATTTTTAACATGAACTAGGATCATGCATGATTACTAACTAGTTTATTATTTTGGCATGGAGTACAATTTAAGTATTTATGCTTTAGCATCTCGCATGCGTGTGAATGTTAACATGACAGTATGCTTTCCATGCGGCTAAATGCTTACATGAGATAAACTGCCTAAATGCCTGTGGGTGGAGGTTGGATTGCTTGAGTTGGAAAACTCGTTGAAATCCGTGTTTTAGCCTACTTGCGAGTAGCAAATTCCAAAGCATTTTCAATACGAATGGATATGCAATGTTTATTTCCAAATTAGGCAATCTAGTCTATACTTGTTTGCTGTGCGCATAACATAGTAATTCTAGGCTAATAACCGGAATAAGAACACATAACGTTTTCAAAATTGGATATCACGGTTAGTAGAGGCCGATCTTCGGATCGAGCGAGAGGGGGTGCTCATAGCTGACCTTTCCCAATCGTACCCAAGCTCCCGAACCAAGACTACTTTGGTGATGACGTTTACGCATTCTAAGCACCGAGTCAGGGTTTTCTAAATTTCCCATCTTAAAATATTTAGGTGGCGACTCTGTAATCTGGCAAAGCAGTCCATGTTTGGCACTACTTTTCAAAAATATCTGTTTTCTCAAACGATTTGCCAGAGTTGGACTCTTTGGTTCAGATTGAGAACCGCAACAAACAAAAAGGGAGTCCGAGCTGTAGCGAGGTCCCCCGCAGGCTTGTTACAGTTTCTGGCGACTCCACTGGGGATTTTAGAGAGCTTAACTCGAACTCGTGATATCCTGTTTTGACTACACTTATGTGTTTCTTTGCATTGCATGTGCATTGGTGCGCCTAGGACACCATGTTGGCATCTGCTATTCCTGAGCAGTTTGCCGGAGGCTTGTCTTGTCAAGGCATGTCCATAAGGTCGACTGCTGGGCTCGCCAAGATAGAACACAAACCCGGTTTTACGGGCACCCTTTTGACCATTCGACCTAGTGCATATTCGATCCATAGTGACCATTCCAAACTAGGACAGGTTGCTCACCTGATATTAGGTTGTTTGAAACCGCTGCGTGCGTAGTGAAACCCTAGCTCCTGACAAAATAGGACAAGGAAACCCTACCCCAACATAGGGGTGTATTGGCTCTCATTTATCTGCTATGTGCTTTTAGAGTGTATCTCTACAGGAACACACATGTCAATTTGCAAGATTGGGGTATCAGGCCTGAGGGTACCAGTAACAGTATTTTGGGGAATCAGTTATCTATGGGTACCAGATTCAGACTTGGGGGTAATACTTAAAACAAGAATCGTGATTTGAGGAACAAAGGTATCGAAGTTCAACGGTTATCCAACCGTGTGTTGTTTATTTTATGTCGTTATGCTATCCGATTTTCTGTTATTTATACGCTTTATTTATCTTTTTATTAGGTAGTTGTGCACAATTGCTTCCTAATTCGATAGATATCCCCAAGCACCCTTGGTTAGAGGCCGTCGACTTCTTCGATCTGAGGATCTGATAGACGGACAACCAGTGTACTACTCACTACCCCTAAGCATTAGACTGAGGTCAACAGCAGAGGACATCAAGATGCAAAGAATTCAGAGGGCTTTATCTACCCCACCTGTGTTCAGTAGGGATCAGGATTTTGTGTCACTAACAGAGAGAGAACATATACCAGTAATCCAACCAGAGCAGGATAGCATGACTAGTTTGGAGGAGATGGTGCGCCACCTTCAAGAAAGCATGAAAGCAATGCAGTAGGATGCCGTCCGTCAGGCAGATTTCGCCAAGCAACAGGCCACAGTTGTGAGGGAACAGGCAGAGATAATTGCCAGGTTAGAGCAGCAAACGGGAGCATCTGCTTCACATCAACCTCCTTCCCCACCAGGAGTTCCTAATGTCGGGGAGACAGCCAATGTTCAGACTGATACAGAGCTGCCCACAGGACCACCCCTGCCTCCAACCCTACCTCAAATCCAACCTCAACTATCAAAAACACCCACCAACCTACCAGACTCTCCCTTTGAGTTCGAGACTGATCCCACCGCACTAAAGTTGAGCAAGCTTGAAAAGTTGTTCAAGAGATCCCAAGGGGTCAAGACTATCCCCGACATTGAAGATGGTTACACCGACGCAGCTGCGGACGCCTCGATGATTCAAAATGCCTCATATTGATCGATTTGACGGTCCGGGACCCCATGGTACACTTGAGATCTGCGATGTTCTAAGACCGATGGGCCCTGAGGGCTTCGGTTGTCTTTGTTTGGCCGGACCCTGTCGGGTGTGGCGGCCATATGGTATGCCAAGCTAGAGGATAACGTCAAGAGGAATTGGGATGAAATGGCCGAGGCCTTCATCGCACAGTATTCGTATAATACACAGATTGAGATTACGACCCGTGATCTCGAGACGACTAGGCAAGAGCCTAAGGAGAGTTTTTCAGAGTTTGTAACCAGGTGGAGGGCCAAGGCTTCAATGATGACCTTGAGGCCAACGGACAAAGACCAGATTCGGATAATTGTGTGCAATCTTCAACCGAAATTGATGCAAAAGATGATAGTTCTCCCTTTTCCTACCTTTTCTGACCTACATGAAATGGGGGTGCAGATTGAAGATGCCTTGAAGCAAGGCTTGATTGATAATGACCGGGAGCAACCCCGACGAACTTTCAATCGTGGTAGCAATGCAGGCCCGAGTGGCACTACTACTACGAGAGCCACCGAAGTAAGCATGGTCACCGTTAACCCCCCTCAAACAAATACGGCAGCTGCACCATTCTCCGGCGCGTCCGGAAGCAACCCGCAAACAACCAAATACTCACCCAGAAACACCAGAACCTTCGCCCCACTATATATGCCCCTATCCAAAGCTCTGGGGGTTTTGATCAAAAAAGGGCACCTGAAGCCCCTGGAGCCGCGGCCCCTACCAGAAAAACTCCCTCCTACCCATAACCCGGCCAAGTATTGTGCGTTTCACCAAAGACGGCCACGACATTTATCGACTGCTATCGGTTACGCCATGAAATTCAAGACCTTATCGATAACGGGGTGATTTTGCCTCCCGAGAAGCCCAATGTTACTACAAATCCCCTCCCCGCACATAACCAAGCTCCACCACCCAAAAGACTCAATTTCATCCATACTGGGACCGTGTCCTACGACCCTAGTATCTATATCACACCTACCCACCTGCCTAAACCAGAGGTGTTCCTCCCCGATTGCACCGACTTGTGTATGATGGACATCTCCATGACCCAATCTAAGCCAGCGGCGGTGACCGCCAAGAACAGGAGAAGGGAGATTCCAAAGGAGAAACAGGTTGTCGAGTCAGAGTCTGCGGAATCTGGGAGTTACATTGGGAAGACGTACAGTCCGAGTGACTATATTTTATCAAAAGGCCAAGATGGGCCCAGAGTAGAATTGCCAACAGGGGGAGAGTTGTGTGTGATCCAAGGAGATAGTCTGGAACAGGGAACAGACGATGTAACAGTTGTAGGGGAGGACCTAGCCAATCTCCAATTTTACCGTGACCAATACCCAGAGGACGCGGCAGTTGCGTGGTTCGGTTATGAGGACTCAGCAAAAGTTACCAGGTGGTTGGATGATCAGCCCAACGTGGTAGGAGAATTTCAGGCAGAGCAGAGTTCAGCAGGAATGAGAATATCAGCGACGGCCGGAAGGGTCGAAAAGTAGAACACATCGCCGGGGGGCGCCGGTGTCAAGAATTTCGCCCGAGATTGGAACATTTTGAGTACGGAGATGATTGAACAGCCAGTCATGTCAGAACAAGCAAGATTTGAGGATTCCGAGAGAATCAGGAAGGCGAAGGCCCATGTGGAAGTTGAAACTGCTGTGTGCACAAGAACCGAGAATGTTGCGGGCATGTGGATGGAAGGTGCTGTGAGTGCAAGAACAACCATACCAGAGCCGGATAGGTGTTTGTCGGCCGCTGATGGAATGTGGTGGGAAGATGAGGACTTATGTCTTGCCCACACGGATGAAGATTGGGGGAATAACCAACCTGATAACACCTGGTACATTGGAGAGGTTGACCACATGACACGGAGTGGGCGGTATTTCAAACCCCCAAACTTAGACCAACCAGAGGCCTCAGGGAAGGATAGGGAAGCTGAGAAGCAAAAGGAGAAGCAACTTGAAGAGGAAGCCGTACTCAAGCAGCTGAAAAAGATACAAGCAGACATCTCCATTTGGGGTCGCCATGGCCTCATGAGTACACAGGCAAGTTATTTTGGATGACCATGGATAAGGCCAAACTCTCCATAGAGACAACACCAGAAAGTAGGTTGGATCGGTCTTCCCGGAGGAGGTTCCCAAGATTGACCTTTTCGATAAAGAACTTCACCGAGGGCGAATCACAATAAACCCCTCTACATCTCCGTGGAATGTAGAGATAAGTGGATACCAAGGTACTTTGTCGATACCGGTTCGCCATCAACGCTCACGCCCATGAGGACGGCGATGCAATTGGCTTGAAAACCACCGATTTCAGACCAACACCAGTCATCCCAGCGACAATACAAGTAGAGAAGTAATAGATTTCCATGTCCTAGAAGTTCCCGCAACTTTTAATTTGCTTTTAGGGCGTGGTCGCATCGTGAAGGCAAGATCATCTACTTTGCATCAAATGGTGAAATACCCCTATGGGAAGGAGTAGCCATCGCCTTTGGGAATTCATCAATCCACCCACCACCGCAAGTATCCACACCTGTCTTTGAAATCGAGCATGGCATAGAAGATGTGTTCATATCGGGTTTTACTTTGGCCGAGGCTCAGGTCGTACAGATAATATCATGGCTGCTAATGAAGGGATATACGTCAGTGCTCAAGAAGTGTATCTCATGAACAAGCTCCAATACATCCCCTGATGGGATTAGGAAGAGCGCCATAAGGGCATTGCATATTGGCAAGTGCCGACAACCCTCATACCTTCATTTAGGTTATCTCGCCCACCAAGGAAGATTGGGCAAGAAAAGGAAAAGAGATGGCGTGAAGAGCCAAAGCAAAACAGAAGGGAAACCTTTTGAATTGATGCATCGCCCATCCAGTAGTATCTAATCTGACATTTCGTCCCAGGGAGAAGACTTTCCATTCTCGTGGTTTTCCGAGCCATGGCCGAATGAAGAAAAGAAACGATACCGGTTCAAATTTTCTTGACCTACAGCTATCTAGGGATGATGTTGTTGAAAAGCGCATGCACTCCAACAGCTTGAGACCGAGCATAGCAAGGAAGTGGAATCTGCGGGAACAGAGTTTGAAATGAGGGTAGCACTGGCATGTCTACTTTCAGATCCTTTGATCGACTAGGTGTGCTTGGGGAATGACTCCTGTCTATGATCGAGATGAAACGGTCAAGGCCTACCATCGCCTATTTTGATGCATCCATCGACCCTCCCTCACCGGCAAGACGAGGAGGATTTTTGTCAAGCAAAGACGGGTCAGTAGTGAGCCGAATCGATTCCACCGAAGTCTTGTGAGTCTAATCGTTCCAAATTGCCCGAGTCTGGAAGTTCGGTATTCTCGGGGTGATAACCCGATGCCACAGCCCCGCCTGTGTCGCTTTTCTTTCTCTCGAAGTCTGGTAATGTAAGAATTGGACGGTTCGAAGTATCTAATGAGAAGGAGGTGACCGTGGTTTTAGTACTTTTCTATGCCTTTGGTTTATTGCTTAAATCAGACTTTCAAAATTTTGATGAAAACGAGGATGAAATTCTCCGATTTTGCAACGACTAATTGAACAAGAGCAGAGAGGTTTGTTAAACCCTTAATGGATGAAATCACTACCGCGGAACATTGGTATCGGTAGGACCCGCTACCGTCCAGATCGGGTCCACGTTGTCTTCGGAGGAACGCGAGCGCTTAGTCGCTTTGTTAAAAGATTTCAAAGATGTTTTCGCATGGTCCTACGAAGACATGCCTGAAATCGATCCTGAGATTGTACAAGACCGATCCTCTTGACCCGAGGTCCGACTCACAAACAGAAACTCAATGATCCGCCTCGATTGGGCTATTAAGGTCAAGGAAGAGGTCACTAGTATTGAAGCAGCTTCCCCGTATCCAATACCCGACTTGGTTGGCCAACATTGTTCCAATGCCGAAGGATGGCGTAATCCGGATATGTGGATTTCGTGGATTTGAACAGTACAACCAAGGATGACTTTCCTTGCCGCATATCGACGAAGTTGGTAGATTTCACAGGGCATGCTTTGCTTTCGCTCATGGATGGCTTCTCAAAGTTATAATCGATAGTAATGGCACCAAAACCGGAGAAGATCGCTTACCACCCTGGGGGTACATATTGCTACAGAGTGATGCCATTTGGGTTGAAGAACGCTGGCTATATATCAACCCGCAACCACAATATTACATGACATGATCCATAAAGAGGTTGAGGTGTACGTGATCTACATGATTGTCAAGTCCAAAGAAAGAGAGGGTCACTACACCACCTTGCAAAAGTTCTTCCAAAGGATCGTGAATTTAGGTCAGGTCAATCCTCAAAATGCACATTTGGTGTTACAATGGGAAAAATGCCGATTTCTGATTACACAAAGGGGCATCGAAGTCGACCCTTCCAAGATCAAGGCCATCTTAGAAATGCCACCACCAATGACTGAAAAGGAGGTGCGAGGCTTTCTGGGTAAAGTGCAATTCATAAGGCGGTTTATCTCAAAACTAGCCTTAACTTGTGAACCACTTTTTGGTCTTCTGAAGAAAGGAAAGAAGTTCCATTGGAACGGCCGATGCCAAGCTGCATTTGAACAGATTAAAGAGTATCTACAGAATCCGCCCGTGCTGTCACCACGAAAGCCGGGGAAGCCGTTGATATTGTATCTGTTAGTAACCGAGACTACAATGGGCTGCATGCTCGCACAAGAGTCGAAAGATAAAGTGGAAAGGGCCATCTACTATCTGAGCAAGAAGATGCTAGATTACGAGATCGCCACACTACCGGAGAAGGCTTGTTTGGCCTTGGTATGGGCTACTAGGAAGTCATGCACTACCCGTTAGCTCACTCAGAATGTTGGTTTCACGACTTGATCCTATCAAATATCTTTTCGAGAAACCAAAGACTTACGGCAGACTAGCTCGCTGGTCGTTGTTGCTCTCTCAATTTGATCTCAAGCACGTGACACGAAGTCAAGAAAGGGAGAGCGGTGGCAGAGTTCCTTGCCGACCACCCGCTGAAAGGGATGAAGCGTTGAGTACCTATTCCCAAATGAAGCTATTCTCAGACATCGAAGATGAAACTTGATTTATGTACTTTGACGGAGCGCCAAATCAATACGGTATGGGATAAGAGTGTTGCCGATAGCACCGACGATTCCTCAGATCCCTTTAGCATTCAAGCTTCGATTCAAAGTCTCAAACAATGAGGCAGAGTATGAGGCATGTATTGCCGCCTAGAGGTCGCCCTAGAACTAGGGCAAGACGATTGGACGCCATTGGGGATTCAACCTAGTTGTGTCTCAAGCTAAAGGAGATTGGAAAGTAAAAGAAAAAGATGATAATTTACCACCGCATCTTGGATTTGTTAATTCCTCGCTTGAAAAGCTAAATTTCACTCACCTAGTAAGAGAGAATAACAGTTTGCAGATTCGCTAGCAACTCTATCTTCCATGATAGACATCCCATCCGGGTCCTGGATGCCCAAATATTATTGACTAGAAATTTGCACCGCCACGAGTCAATCTTCGCCATAGATGAAGTGCAAGATAACAACCCTTGGTATTACGACATATGGAACTTTGGGAAAAGGAGGCATATCCACCAGGCAAATGCCAAAGACAAAAGGGCAATCAAGAATGGCTATTCATTTATCATCTCGGGGTAAGTTATACAAAAGAGGTCATCCGGGAATGCACAAGTCATGTGGAAGCCGAAGAGTCGGTTACCTAATGGAGGCCATCCATGGAGGAGAATGTGGGGCACATATGAATGGGGTGATGCTGCACGAAGATCCTCGTGTGGCTACTACTAGTCTACCATGGAGGAAGATTGTATCGCTTTGTTCAATGATGCCACAAGTGCCGATCCATGCAAACCGCATGAACATCCCGCCATCAAA